>WSZQ02076968.1:9013-19228 GCA_019419845.2 Weissflogia rhopalogaster
TTCTATAATTTCACTTAAAATTCATTTAAAATTTTCTTGTGTATATTAATTTCTTGTTTTTCCAGGATCAATTTAGAATACGTTGTATAGGATAATATAGTCATACTATGTATTTTCGAGTCAGTTGCACGGCAATGTTGAAAATAACAGACACAAATTTAAACAGTAATTTACTTTCGTGCGTTTTCTAGTTATACATTTACAGACAAAAATAATCAGGCAAAACTGAATCTAGGGAAATGTAACGCGTTGTTGCACGCTTACTTTGCAGTTTTCAATCGACAGCATTCAATTGCAAAGTTTTTCCGATGTTTTGCGCGAAAAAGCTGAATAGTTGAGCCATCTTTGAGTGTATGAAAGAACTGAAACGAAATATACTTTCATAATTTAAGCCCAGCAGATGTCGCAACATTTACTGAGCTTTAAATTTAAAGGAAAATAATTTCATAAAATTTTCAGTATATTTCCTACTACTTCCTCCAGAATCAAATTAGAATACTTTGTACAAAATAATATCGTGATAATCGAACCATTTTCACAACAATTCTGTTGAAACTTGCAGACAAACTCAAAGTTAATTTTGAAGAAAATCATAAAGTAAAATTGGATCTTTTATAGAATGTTGCATTGTTGAAAAGTTTCTTTGCAGTTTTTCATTTTGGTATTCATTTGCAACGTTTTTCTGGAAAGTTTTGCACAGAACATCTCTATATTTTCCAGAAATATTACAATAAAAAAAAAAACTTAGGAAAGCGAAATTCAAATTGATTGTGGTAATCATGTCCCATTCTGTCACCAAATTTGTAAAAATTATTATGTGCTTCATGTAATACCAATCTTATTAAAAATAACAATCAGTAATCTAGTTTATTTATTTATTCTTACTTTCTATGAAACAACGCAAACGATTGCACAACACACTCAAATACCAAGAAAATGCTTACAAGCTTGTTGGCGCCATCTTCTTATGGTGAAATAGAACTAAATTAAAAGAGAATTGTGCATTTCACCAGTAGATGTCGCTGTAAGTATCCTAGTTTATTTTAAACCCATTTATATAAAATTTCAATACTATTTCAAACCAATATACTTATTTTTGTTTCATAATAAACTTTTCTGGTACCTTTCGTAATGTAATATTGTGATACTACTTGCAATTAGTTTCGAGTCAACTTCATGACAATTAGGTTAAAAATACTCGAAAAATGTAAATTGAATTGCTTCATGTACAATATTCTTTAGTGCATTTAGAACTAATTCTACTGATGATAATCACCAGGTAAAACTGAATCCAGCGAACAATGGCGTATTGTAGCAAGGTTTCTTTTGCAGTTTTCCATGCGCTGCATTCAATTGCAAAGTTTTTCCGGCAAGTTTTGCCGCGCAACTATGGCAAGGGCCGATTACACTCGTGCCTTATGTGCTTGCCGTGGCCCCAGCAGTTGGTTTTCATTAAAACGCAACGCATCGCGAACGAAATTGTAATTAACTTCGGGCAGGCGGTGGGGACGGTACGACGGCGGGGGTGCGTGTTTACCGCGTATAATTGCATTCGCTTTAATTCTCGACGTGCACGTAATCGCAATGCTAAACGTATTACCTCTTATTACGCGCGGGCGCATTTAGTAACGCAATGTAAATGCAAATTACGGACGCGCATGAAAAATTGAAAGCGAGCCTCGTTTGCGCTTGGCCAGCAACAAAGTCGCAACGCGGCTGAAATTAAGAAATTAATTTAGTTTTTATTAATTTCTCGCGTGCGCTGCGTACGTTTCGACTCGAAAATGTCGCCGGCACGTCGAAAATGTCCCTACCTACCATTTCCTTTTCTCCCCTACTAAGGCAACGAGTCATTGACCGAATTATTAAAGCTTGATCTCGAGAAATTGTTTCGCCATGTTGCTAATTCAGTGCTTTGCATATATTCTAATAATGAAACAAGTTGTAGGATAAAATTACACACGCTCACGTCATGTGCCCGCTTCCAGGATGATATAATACAAACAATAAAGATGGGTTTAATTTGAAACTGAAAGTGAGCGCATGTAAGTACGTGCGAGTGTTGTTGCGCGCTTTAATTAAAATCGATGGTTCGGCGATAATGTGGGCCTCGCTGCCGCCGCCACCGCCCATTGATGTTGGGGGGCCCCACACGCGCTCGGGAACGTGCTCCAATTAATATTTTAATTGGCCAGCAGCGCGCGTTATCGCGAATCGCCGTCGCGTTTATATTTCGCCATCTGGCCGCCAAGGCCATCGCCAACACCCTCTCCCACAAACCGAAAAGCCGGTAAGCCACCGCATACGGCGCTGTCGATGCCCAACAATTGCCAGTAAATGTAAACAATTTCGTATTTTTGAATTATAGTCAAATCACAACGCAATTTGATCGGTAATAATGAATTCGACTTAACACTGACGTAATTATGACGTTGATATTTTACAAATTACATTTAGCCTCGAATTAGATTTCAAAAGACCATTGGTCACAATTTAATTTGATTATATCCAAATGTTACTACGGTTACATACAATGCTATTAATATACGAAAAGAAAAAATAATTATAAAAATGACGATATTATGACGTTAAGGGCCTAATTGTGATTACGGAACCTCATTACAGGTAGACATTTATTAATTAAAATTTTATCAATTTGTATTGAAACCAAATTAAAAAAAATCATAAAACGTGATTTTTACATGATTCAACATTAAAGATGACAGAAAACAATGTGAAAGTAGGCAAACAATGTCTAGTTTTGTGCCCCCGTCCTACATTTAGCACCGATAGTGCCACCCCCGCCCGCCAACGTCTCGTGTTTATAGACGCAAACGTTAATGGTCGGGCACCGTTCGCGAAATCCAATTTCGTGCTTAATTAAATTAATTAAACGTCCTTGTTGTCTTGATGACGGCGGCACGAGACGCGCGACGGGACGACGCGCACTCATCCGCTCGCCTTGCCGCCGCTCCCGTGCACTCGCCCACCCATGCCACCGCCATCGCCGGCATCGTCTTCGGCGTGTCCGGTCTCGGACCGTATACCATGCGCTCTCTGCTAACAACAAACATTTATAATCAAGAACTATACACAACTTCATAACGAGCGCGCCACCCCCCTGGCGGACGGTCGCATACAAAACGCGTGATATTCAATTTCCCAATTCAAATTTCACTATTCTATGGGGTTGATTAAGTCTTTTGAAAGTTTGATAGAATTTAATCAACGTTTATAATTAATTTAGATATAAAATCACGAATGTAAAACGCAAACTTCGACGAAACATATCTTAAATCTCTTTCAATGCTTATACTTTTATTGAAGAAGGGTAATTTTCTTAATTATTTCATTCCTTTTCAAAAAAAAAGTATAATTCTTTATATATGTTATATTGAATTTGGCAATTTTAGTGTGAAGTTTGAAATATATATGAGAGTAAGTACTTAGTATGATTTTTCCTAACTCATTGACATATCAAAGAAGAACATGTAATCATTTAGCACAAAGTCTCGCGGTGACGATTTCGACTCCTCAGGTTACGGGATGTTTATGTCTAGACGATTAGGATTTCGACGGATGTTGATATTTGTATGTTCTTCGTGCGGAAACCGCATTTCTATTATTCATAGTCTATTCTTACATAACCATCTTTTCTGTAATCTAATAAATCACTTTTCAAACCGTCAAATTCTTTTAAGGATAATCAAATTTTTATGAGCATCCCTTCGAAGGTAAATGTCCAAAAAATAACAATCAACAATATATAAAGAATAAAAGAGTAATAACCTGTCTCCTGCTTCAAAGCCACATAAGCTAGCCTTATTTGTGTGGGCCATGTTTTGTGTGATAAAAAACAGATGAGTTCCTCGTTCCTTGAGAGGGGGCGGGCGGTTGTTTGGTCGCTGCTACTTGTAGCCACCACCTCTGTAGGACACCCTTAGGTAACATATGTTACGCAAAGTCATTACATTTTATTGACTATCCATTTTATATCGGACGCTAACACATTTTTTGCTTCTTTATTTCATTCTGCAATGTATGTTCATTCGAATGAATGTCCATTCTTTTTTATGATTATTTTTAATGGCCATTGAATAAATATACATTGATAATTTATTCTTGACTTAAGTTCGATCTGGTTGTTGGCTTTGTTTTTTGTTTCATTTAAATGCAGATGAATCGTGGGTTGGTCTGTTTTTGCTTGGCGGTGTAATACTGTCAATGGGGGCGGCTAACAACCGCCTGAAGCGATCTCTTAACAGCGAACGCTAAAAGTTCGTTTATTGCGTGCACATAATCGATTTTACAGTACATTAAGCATTAAGTTGCTTCGTTGTTTTATCCAATTGTTGAACTAGGGAGGTTCAAATATACACGAGTTGTAATACAATCTGTTGGATTTGAAAAAAAAAACAAAGGTATTGGATATTTAAGTGAACTTTTCGTCATTTGAATTGTGAACATTTGATGTGAATTGTGAATACCAGCCTGTCTGTTATATTCCATAAATTATGGGAAATGTTAACATTCGAACGATGTATTTGAAGAATGTATTTGGTTGTAGTTTAATAGAATAGTGGTTTAATTGTAGTATCTTCTCTTTTATTTTTAAGAATATAAAGGCGTTGTCTATTCTTATTCTTAAGAAAACAATGAATTGTTGTTGTGTGCACTACCACGAATATACATAAATATGTAAACCTATGATATATACTATGTATTACGATGTACATTTGTTTCATGGCAGAAAGACTGTAATGGTCGATAGCCGTTAAAATATATTTATCGATTTTAACTTCTTACGAATGTCCAAAGAAGAAACATTTGAGATTAGGACATCCTAAAAGCCTATCAGAATTCATTGAGTATTGAAACAACTCCTCCCAAACCAGCAACCAGAAGATTCCAATATACGGCAATCATACAACTGCTCATAAACTGCCACAAAACTCACAAATTATACAAAATGCAAAGAAAAGCACCGCTGGAAGACGGCAGGCAAAGAAAAGCCCCAAGGAGCGTATGGTGGCAGGCTTCACTTAGGAAAATCGACTCATGCATACGCGTTGGGAGGCGGTTGAACGAAGCAGTGAATAAAAGCCACCGCCGCGTGCCAAAAACATCCATACACCAACGCGCTACGGCATGCCGGAAAGAAAACAGAAGTTGGCGTGTCGGGATCGTGGAGGGGTGGCGGCATGCGGTAGGCAATTTCCAGATAGGTTTTAAAATTTAAGTGGCAGCGCCTTGCGATGCACACGCGTTAAACAACTTCCCAGTTTTGAGAATAAGGGATAAGTAGAGTGGATTGAGGATCGTGTACGGCTGGAATTAAAGTAGCTGGTAAAAATGAAGTAAGCATACGGTAAAAATAAGTAATAAACTTTTTTTTTTATTAGCTTTAATATTAACTTCATTTAATGTCGTTTTCGTTAATAAAAAATTAAAAATTCATAAAAGTTCTAAAACATTTATCAGAAATGTTATCCGAAAATTAGCGTTTATTAACCACTAGGATTTATTACATTTCATGATTAATGTTGTGAAATATCTCAAAAAAGTTTTGCTTTCTTTCCATGAAAGCCACATTAAGAAAAATATGAAGAGTGCAATTATGTGTATTAAGACACTAAGCTAAAAGCTTTTGAAATTAAGATTTAATATCACCGGAAGTCGCAATGCCTTTGCTTTTTGCGCCTTGTTTCTTGTACCTTTCCCAGTGCAAGCAATGCAATGTAATCCATTTTCTTTCTTTTAAGAAAACAAATAGTGTGCAACACAACCAAACGCTTGGAACAAAGTCAGAGAAAGTTGAAAAAAAGGCAGAACGATAGAGAGAAAATATGAAAGAAAGAAAGAAAGAAACATTGAAAGAAGGAAATGTTGTGTAAGGATAAGGATGATAAATTTGAAGGGGTGAAGTAGTTGGACGAATGCAAGGGTGTCATTTGCAAACGTTAGTCGATTTTCTAATGGCATTAGAGCATTAATGTATTTTCACTTTTCTTTATGCTGGTCGTTCTTTTCTGTTTACATTTTTCTTGTTTGTTAATAGGTAGTTCTAAAAAGAGAAATAAAAAGAAAACTATTAAAAACAAAACATTTCGTTGAAATTTCTTTATAAAAGTTATTAAAAAGAAATTAAATAATACGGAGAAATTTTTAATAAGATGAATAGCCGTAGGTCCCGAGTTCGAATCTCGATGGGGATGCATAGTAAAGTGAATTCTTCTTCTTTTCAATAGTATCAGACTTTAATATAACTAATTACGTTGAACAAGAATTGAATTGTGCTAAATGACCATAGTAGTCGATGTTAGGTAAATCAACCTGTTGAATACGAAATCCTGCCCACAATGAAACCTACTCTACCTGCTCTACACTGCACGCCTCCTTCTTTCCTTCTCCCCTAACCCCCTCCGTATCCAATCTATCCCTTTCCCTGTCTGACACAACCATTCCGCCAGTGCTATTGGGTCCTTTCCTTCTCTTTTTCCCAACATCTCTATTCGTTTGCATTCGCTCACCAAATGGTCCCATGTGTCCCACCCCCTATTGCACATCGCTCACCTTCTATATTTCTCTGGCATCCATGTTTTCTTTCCTCTTTCCTCGGATCCGCATCTTGCCCTCGCTATTAAACGTTTATCTTCATTCCTCAAATCTCTTCTCATGACATCTTGCGGAACCTTCCCGATTACTTGCCACTCCTTATAGCCAGGATTATATGTGCTGTCCCTAATCTTTTCCTGCCTCTCCTTCTCCTCTACGTTCCATTTTATGCTCTTATACATTTCTTCCACTGGCATACCTTTATTTAGCATCCTCTCTAACCACGTCTCCGACCACCCAACTGTTGCAAGTGCCTTGCGCCGTTGCTCTCTCCATATATTCGTATCCGCCGTGCTGCATCATTTCCATATATACCCAACTTCCCTCCCGACATCCATATCACGTGCCTTCTTCTCATATCGAATCACTCTCCCCATTGCTTCCCATGCCAAGCTTTTTCTGCCCGATTCCTGTATCACAATGTACGCTGGGCTGGTCCTTTCTAGCCCCATTATATCCTTTATGACTCTCATGTGCTCTCTCTCCAGGACTTCTAGAGTTTCATACCCCCAGTCTTCCATTCCATGCATTATTAAAGGTAGAACACACGCATCCCATATCCGCATAGCCATCACCCAGTTTTCACCCGACAACTATCCCCATTTTCCCTTAATCATTGCCCAAGCTTTTCTGGCCTTCTCCTGTATCCATCCTATGTGTTCAACCCATGAGCCTGCATAGTTTACTATGATACCAAGATATTTGAATATGTCCACCCTCTCGATACTTTCTCCCTTCCAAGATAATCCTTCTCTCCTTCTGCGTCCACCTGGTCTCCTACACTCCATCCATTTGGCCTTCGCAACATTTACAGTCAATGCCCTTCTGTCCATGTAACCTTCCAGTAGCCTTTTTTTTAGAGCTCTGTCCCATATTAGTAGTTTATTTCGTAGCTCCTGTTGTTCGTTTGCTGTTGTCAGCAAATATGCATTGCTGTATTTGCACTTGTTTTATGTTTCTGTAACCTATGTTCACAGGTCGGGTTTCTTTATTTACAGCTTTACTGATTTGATGATCCATATAGATAACAAAATGTAATGGGCTCAATGTGCCTCCTTATTTCACCCCTTGATTAGTTGAGAATTCCGTTGATTTTTTGTTTTTGGTACATATTACATTCCTGGTCACCTTGTACACACTTTGCACTACCTTTATTAATTTCTTACTTACACCTACTTCTTTTAGGCTTTGCCAAATTCTCTCTCTCTCTCGGCACTCGATCAAATGCTTTTTCCAAGTCTACGAAGCCTATCCACATTGTTTTTTGCTTCTCTATGCTTCTGGCTATAATGCATTTCATTTCTCCTAACCACCCCATGATCACATTCCCTATTATTAATGACGTCGAGGAGTGGTTCGACGAAGAGTGTAGGAAAAGGGAAAAGCGGATGAGGCACCGATGGATACAAGGGAAGATATCGAATAAGGAAATGTTATCGTAATAATAAACAAATAATGATAAAATAATGAACGTAACGCAAAATCATTTTCCTTTTGTATCAGTATGTGCTATGACATTTCATAAATTTCGCGACTGAACATTCAATGAAGTTGTTTATGAATATCAAAGGTGTCATTCTCTACAATTATTATATGTTCTTCTATCACGAATTACCCAGCATGGTGCCAGAAGTCACTGATACTTGACATCTCGAATTTTGATTGAATTGCGAAATTATGGATGAATTTACTTATGAAAATAATGATTAAACAATAATAATATATTTATTTTTACTTCAGCCGTATTGTTAAAAGCGTACTGAACTTTTTTGCATAGTTATATTTACAAATATATTTTGTAGATATAATTAGTAATATTTCTTCTAAATCTTACTACAAAATGTAAAAATAAAACATTTTATAGATATACTTAACTTATCCTTATTCTCCAACAAAAACCTATTTTTTACTATCCTGTCACTGTTGGTATAAGAAAGCAACAAGAAAGAATGAAGTAGGAGTGGTACGAGGAAAGGACGAGACCTCGAAGGGATGGAAGAGCAGTCGTTGGTAAGTCTTGGGCGGCGCGTACACACGAGATGTCCATTACCTTAATGCAGTGTTCTCGTCGTTTGCTTCCACTCTGATTAATATTGCATTTCGCGCGACACAGGGCGAAAGGACGAAATCCAATGCGAACGCAGCGACTCGACGCCAAACACCGGCGGCAGCACGTCTAGGAAAAGCCCTTGCGTTTATTTTGGCAGTCCGAACGTGTCCTGATGCATGTTACATGTGTATCCTTATACATCCCAAGTATGATAATGACACAAGACATGACATGCTTTGACCTGCTCCTCCACCTCCACCTCCACCCACCTAGTGCCTTTGAACAGCCCGAAAGTGTGCATATCCAGCGAGTGCTAAAGTCGTTGACTTAAAGCGACAGCTTCAACCCGGTGCCACGCGCGTTTGTTCGCTTTTTATTTTCATTCGTCTTTTGCATAGTTTAAGACTCGCTCGTTTTTGGTGCGAGGCGGCGGATACACACGCCGTCTGTAAATACGGATAAATTTTGAATTTCTGCGAAGTCGTTTTGGTAGCCCGAGTACTTTTTTCAGGGGTGGAGGTGGTTTTCAAGTCGTATTTGCCCTGAAACATTGCTGTGGCTTTGGCATGCCGTGTATGTTTGTTGGGGGCGGGTGCACACATCTTACATAAGTTAAGGAGTGCAACATGAAACGCGAAACATCCGTACGTCTCGACGAGGTGGCGTTTGAAAGCCAACCGAAATAGCGAGGGCGGTGGAGATTACGTGCGGTGCGCGCCACTCGTCGAGGTGGACGCAAAAGTGCCCAAAAAAGTGACGCGTGTCCGAGATGTGTCCGACTTACTTAGGTGCACTTCAAAACCTCGGGGTAAAAGCTGCTGCTTTTTGAAGGAAATAAAATGTTTTGAGGTCCTCAGAAAATAGTCTGGACGTGGAAATGTCAATGAAATCTCGAAATCCACACAAATTGAAAGTGAGGTCTCGCAAATCTTCGAGTAATTTGTTGCTTCACATTCGTTGATGTTTTTACATTTGTAATAACCTATAATGTTATTAGTATGTCGTACATATATCCTTAACAATATTTGAAGTAGCATTTTATTTGAAATATCCTTGAGATGGATGAGGTAACTGATCGTCACGGTAGGTGGCATCAGCTTATCTTTTATCAAACATTTTAAGACGCATAACTTATAAACTGTGAATATGGGGTTTTTACCACACCAATTAATAATGTAAATATTTACGCAGATGCATAAACGTAATGAGCATAATGACGCTGATACAGTACAGTGTAGGACAATGGGCAGTATCATATCTAATTTATACAAGTGATATTTTGTATCTTTGTTCTTCTATATTAATGTGTTGAGAACGGCGAGGCAAGTTTGAGCCCTTTTTTATATTTGTCGCCATATTATCAATATTTATTCTGGCATGAAAGAACTTTTGAACTGTTTACTCTGCACCATATGTTTTTCACGTTTTTTTTTGTAAGCCCTGAGTTGTCAAGAGGTTAATCAAGAGAACACAGAGGCACAAGACGCTCTTGGGGTAGGTTTAAGTGGTTGCACAAAGCGTTTGGCGCCTTAAGCGTCTGGAAAACATCT
>WSZQ02076979.1:5368-17544 GCA_019419845.2 Weissflogia rhopalogaster
TCTATATTTTGATGACATTTGCGTTATTCGGGGAGATTTTGGAGATAAATGAGTTGATTGCGGCTGCGAAATATGTCTTTGGACTTTCTTTAATATGGATTAATTTGAAGACAGTTGATGGATTACTGTATGTGGTACGTTTTTCTTATTATTACGAATAGTATTAGTTTTAACTGTGGATTTCGCACTCCACACTTTCCTGAATCCTTAATAAGGAGGAGGGTTGTGCGATGGTGGAACATATCCTCATAAAAATAACTCATGCAAAGAAACCGTACGGTGAGATCGGTTCCGGTCGTGTGAAAACTAACGGCTCTATGTTCCAATTAGGAATGATGCTAGCCATTATACCAATAGCTTTAACTACTACTCTCAATAAATTGCCCGATTTTATATGTATGTAGTTGAGGGGAACATCTGTAAGGCACTCGCCGGGTGTTGATTTGTGCCAGTGCGGGTTGTAAGTCCGCGGACTTCTCTTTTACTGCGTGAATTTGAGTTATCGTGAGTTACGCTTTAGCATGCGTGTAGACGGGAACTGTGCTTATCGGGGAAGCAGTTGACTACGCCAAGCATCGATCGTAAGTAAATTTATTTACAAAACTTAAATCTAAGTTGGGTTAAAACCACCACCGTACAAGAATACAGTAGAATACAGTAGAATACAGTACAATAACAAAGCAGATTCAAGAACAGCCTCAGGCTCCCTCCTGACCGGTACCCGAAGAGCAGACCAGGTCCTATGTTGCAGACGTGTGTCCTCATAACAACCTTGAGGGTGCAAAAGATAGTATAAGGCCGTAAAACGCCTCGGATCGAAAGACAACAGCTAAAAATGTGCATGCCGCCCAGACGACCTTCTTAATGATGTACTTGGCGTCCACAGTTTTAGTCCACCAGCTTTAGAATTGATTCAGTATCAAGTATGTAGGTATCGGGTTTGTGTAAATATATATAGAAATTCAAGTGTATTACATACCAAAATATATAAAAAGCATTATTTGGCATACCTCAAATATTCATTTCTCTTCCAGTCCTATACAATCACTCCCTACGTTTCAAAATATTGCCATTAATTTCTTTTTGAACATGAACGGATGCATGAAAGTACGTGAATCAAACTTAACGAAACTCCAGAAGAACGTAAATTATACTGGTCAATTGTGAAATTACATTTATGATAAAAGTTTACAAGCCTGAATGAATTTGACGGGCTGAACTCAGATATTACATTGTTAAAAGCTGCTTAGCACTATTTTCTGAAATATTTATGATGGCATTATGCTATGTCGCGTTATATGAAGAGGCGTAGCATCAGGAAAATTGAAATTATTCTTCATTAATATAAAATATTAATTAGTTAAGCGATATATACATTTTCACACCAATTTCTCAGAAAGCCTACCTAGACAGACAGCTATTTTGACTTATTGTTAGACATTTTGATTCTATATATTTTTGCTTCATTATTATCTCTGTTTCATTCTTGTAGGTTATTTGTTCAGTAGATTCATCTTTTCAATTAGAGTAGCAACTGTAAGCCTGCATCATGACACAAATAAACAGATTTGCAAATCAGCAGCCATGTGGGTCTACCGCTCTCTGAACCCACGCGCGTTCATAGTCTGAATGTCGCCCAACAGAATGTATTAAAAAATTTAAAGTTTACGGGTTCCATTCTTGGATGAACTACAAATAAGATTTCCAAGCTCCCACGTTTTGAATAAGGAGAAGCAATGATCGCCATAAAAGAAATCTACATGCAGATTCACGTACGGTGTGGCCCCATCAAACAGGGTGAACGCTGTGTTAAGGAGACGTAGGATATGGGTCCACCACCACCGCCTTGGTAACGTACAAGCTCCTTGCGAACTGTGACCATATTAGATCTAATGCATCCATCTGGAAAGGATGGAGATGTAAAAAGTAACGATAATTATTAATATTGAAAAAATCAGAGGACGCCTTGATGGCATCAACTTTCGCAATCATGTTTTCGGTTGAATAACAATTTTTAGCTAAGCTTAACCCTTTCGTCCCGATCATTAGACATATGTACCATCAACATTTGAAAAATTTTGAAAGTTTTAACTTGCATTATATATCAATGAGGAATGTACTATTCCAATGTTTTGAGTTTAGGTGGGATTCCCCACTTTTTCTGAGTACTTATTACGAATATTCGGTTAGATTTTACTTAACTGCACGATATGAGACGTGAGAGCATAAAAATACTTCTTATTACCTTCATGGTGGAGTTGGCCGAAGCAGAAGGTGCGAATACGTCATCGCTCCCTTTACCAAAACAAGGACCTTCTTGTAAAAAAAAGTAAACTTTATGGAGCGATTCCCTTACATCTTCCTATTGAAGGTCCTACAAGAAGAAGACGTACAAGGTGCGCCGAAGAGAAGAAACAAAAGCGCGCAAAAACTAGTAGTAGTAGTAGTAGGACCTTTGTTGGCATTCAGCTTTTACACCATTTTACATTTTGCCGCCAATAAAATAAATAAATAAATAAAACAAAAATTATAATACATAACAATAAGACAGAATAAAGTAAATTAAGTACATATGCAACTATCATGCTTTTTGAAAATACTCAGTTTTTCGGAACCTCAACATATGCTTCGCCTCCATGGTCTTTCATCCCACCCTCCCTACTTGGTCATCCCTCTTCTCTGTTTCGATTTCTCCTTCACAATTTGTCTCAGTATTGTGACACTCTCCCCTCCCTCACCCAACCATTCCTTTACGTTTCGCCTCTTACAAACCAAACCATTCATCCCTTCGCAGACACACAGATGCTCCCAGGTATTCACCCCACCTCAACATAACACACATTCCATATATTCGTTCCCCATCGACATCTTTCTTCCTTGTTCCTCACTTCCACACCTTGCCCTGGTCATAACCTGTTTGTCGCCGGCGCTCATTCTTTGCTTGGTGATATATTTTGGTCTCTGCCCGATGACCTGTAATAACCTACGCGGCGTTATACGTTATACGTTATACTGTTCCCTATGTTCTGCTGGCGCACCTTTTCTTCCACCTCTTCTCTCTCCCCTTTCACGCACCATCCATTCTAATGCTCCCCCTTCCCGTAATATTTCTTCTCCCGCTAATTCCGACAAATCCACATGTTCATATTCCTTCCTTCTATCCACCCTCCACCCACTCACCCCTCTACTAGCACACCATTCCCATATACCTTCACCAATCTTCCGCTTTCCATTCTACTCACTCTCTCCTCAAACCTTAGAACCCTGCTAACCGACTCCCATTTAACAGACATTCTTGCACAAAAACTATTTGTTAGGAATGCGGTATACCTTTATGCAAAGACTGCTTTGCTTTATATCATATAAAATAGATATTAAAAATAAAATATATAAACATAATTCAACAATGTGGAAGTTTGCATTTACACCTGGTGGTACATATTTGTACCATTCAAATACCCTATTGGTACCCATGCGTACCGCTTCACCACCTCCACCCTAAGGGCGAAAAAAAATGGGGCGCGAAAACATATTCTATAGTTGAATATGAATAAATTCCGCGCCTTAAAATATTTTTTGTTTGTTTTTACCTATATTCAGGGACGAAAGGGTTAAAAACAAGTGTCTACCAAGTAAAATCTTACAAAGTGAATTGACAATTTATATTTTGTGTTATTGACATTATTTATAGTTAGTTCCTCTTAAATTAAATAAACTTAAATACATCATATTATCAACTACACTTTGGTAAATAATTATTCATATTTGAATACAGTAATAATGAAATAAAATTTATTTGTGTCGGTTGATAGGAACAATTTAGGTCAAGAAATTATATCTGAATTAAACTAACACAAGATAATTTACTCAAGTCGGCTTTATTGTTAATTAATTAGTCATTTATCTTCAATTATCATTCCACTTTAATGCGTTGTTTTCTTTCCAACTTGACACCATCAATTTAATAGATATCAGGTGATATAAACACAACCAATAAATAAATAGACAAAAGTAGAAAGAAAGCAATTTGTATCGATAAACAAGCAAATAACGATGATTATATAGATAATAATAGACTATCATAATGAAATTACATTTGTTGATTATGTTTGCAGGGTTATGATATCATATCGTTTCTTTTCCGATATCCAATCAGCAAATTAACATCGTCGGAAGCAGCACAAATAGAAATCCTCCTTGCAACACTACACACTCAGAAGCCAATTGCGAAGGCTTCGTCGGGAATCATTACAGTTGGTACGCGGTTAATGGCATCGGTAAGAAAGGAAATCTTCAATAATATTCCATTTTTAAGTAATCTTTGTAATAGGTTTCAGGGATAGTAATAACATATCTTCTGGTAGCTCTTCAATTTGACGATTCTTGGAAGCATTTTAAATTAAAACAAATTCAACAAAATGCAGTCTATTAAGCATCAAATAACACCCATTCCCCCTTCCTCCCAGTCGGCTACGATGTGTTTTTGTCAAACAATTGGTCCATGCCTAACGCTATGTCGACTGTTTGGATTATCCCCAATAACAACATCTCATCAAAATGGACGTTGTATCTTTAGGGCCTCAAAGTTTTGGATTTCTTGGACAATTGGTCGTATTTTAACCATCATACTACAACTGATCTATTGTACTGACCTCCTTAATATCTTCTATATAATGAAAGGAAAAACACTCCACGCTCTTCTCTCTGCTGTCATTGATATCCTCTACAGTTCCTATCTTCTCATTCTCTCCGTTACTTGTTTGGTCCGTGTTCCGAAATTCGTCGAGACTTTCAATAAATTTCCAGCATTGATGAATGAAGGACTATTTTGTAAATCTGCAAGAATGTCAACAAGACGTACGCAAATGGGTGTCTTTGCTATTATGACGATTACATTCATCATACAAGGTTTAACCTTAGTTTGGCTCCACTTCTCTGACAGATTCTTAATCGGGGTTACCATATCCATGTTTGTCAATCGACTATCACAGAACATTGTCTTCATGTTTTATGTATTGATCATGAGCTTTTCGACAACGTTCTTTGGAGTTCTGGCATGTTTCGAACGACTTGTGATCCATCAGTTGAAGTATATCCCGGTACATCCGGAGAAAGGTATTGAGGAGACCAACAATAAAGCCGATTTCCTTGGGATCATTTCGTATGAAATCTGCAAAGAGGTGCATATTGGATCACCGAAATTGAAGACCATGCCACAGGTTCAAATAATTGAATATCTTCGATGTTTGCATGAGGATATCAGTTTGGCAATGTATGATATGAATGCTAGTTTGAACCCACAGTTGTTATTTCATACTATGATGGAGTTAACTGTGTTGATTGTTCATTGGTACGCTGTGATTATCTTCTTTACCTATAAGAGCGCAACTCCTGCTGATTCGATTATACACCTTCTGAATTGTCTCTTTGTTGCCTTGCATTCCTTTGGACTGTGGGTGTTTTTAAAGACTGCCAATCAGATGTATGGAATGGTACAAGGTTTGATGAATTTCCTTCTGGAGTATAGTACTAGGATTTCAACTTCTGAAGAACATCAGCAAGTAAGGTTGTTTATTGAAAAGTTGAAATTGCATCGACCTTTAACCGCAAGTGGGATTTTTACGATTGATTTGTCTATCGCCGGACCAGTAAGTAACTAAACTTTAATAGTCATAACTTATATATTTGAAAATCGCACAGATTGAAAATTGTCTATACTTTTTTGGGGTTTATTTAATTTTAATAGATTAATTCCATAATATCTAGCTTCCATAATATCTCAGTTAGTAATGATTAATATGAGAGATTTTAGGAGTGTCTTATTGCTATCCAAAGCCGGATTCAATTATAGAAATAGGTCTAGAATTCAGTGGTTCCTACAGTAGCAATGATCGCCGTTACCAAATTTGGCTGAGTTCCGTAAGATTATATCCACAGCAATTAATTGCAAGATAGGGTAATATGACACACAGTAATATCTTCATAATAGGGTTTCTGTTTCGGTATTACTGTTCGGGAAATCCGCGGGTTTAAGGAAAAATACCAAAACCAAGAATCCGATATAGAAACAGTGATTTCCTGTTTTAATATAATTTAATTAAAATTAAGTTTGCCGAGAAGTGTGCAATGCAAAACCGCAGCTTTATTTATAAATACAAAATCATTTAACCGAGGTGCAAAAACACAGTTTGCTGTTTCGTTATCTTACAATAGAAGTACAGGGAATATGTTTAACTATCATCAATTTGAATACAATCAATTATGAATAGTACGTAGATTTCCATAGTTTTCTTGTTTTCGGCCAAGTCAATCGTCAGACTAATGGAGCGTGAACGATGTTTGGAAGCATTAATTGAAGTTTGATCATGATTCAAAAAGGTGGCGAATGATCTTTTCATCAATGAATTTGTATTTTTTGAAAATCTTTTCATGCTGACACAAAATCTCAAGAGTACTGCATTCGATATCTTGAATGTCGCCACTATTTTTTACATGATATTTACAGCAATTGTTTAATTTTTGATTTTTTTTCATGTAAATATAGAGTATATAAGGCTCAGAAGAAATTTTCACGTTCATGATAACAAATATAAATTCTAATGAGCAACCACCATAAATAAAATATTGCAATTGAATGCTATGAGATATAAAAGAAAATAGATCATATTTAAACTCGCCTATGACAATTCATGGAAAAGCAGTCCTCACTAATCAACTTTACAAATCGTCTTTCGTTTTAAATGTAATTATTTTAATTCGCTGCTGGAAAGCTCAAAATTGCTGCTAAATTCTTATCGGTGAAGAAATTCCTATGAATATCGAATTATCAAAAGAAAATATGAGTTCTGTAAGACCTTTCATATATAATATAAATATTTCTTCATATACCGGAGGACTTCGTTGAGGTGCTTCTTCCGATAAAATTGGTTTTAACTCTTCCTCTTTTAATGGACTGATAAAGTTTGGAGTGAAGTGAGGAATTATTAATAACTTTCTTTTTTAGATTTGTGCAAATATTTTAACCTACGTTCTGGTCGCTCTACAATTTGACATACCTAAGGAAGAAGAAGCGTTACTAGCTAATGTGACTAATGCATCATAATTAATCATTACTACAGTTAAATTTCTCCCAGTCGAACGATTAGAAGTGTAATAATACGTTGTTAAATATTTTTGAAAGTTTTCAACTATTCAATTTCTGATTAGTGATTTTTACAATAATTTATGCTCACATTATTAATTACAGTCAAGTTTCCGAAAAAAATATGCATATGATTAATTGAACAACAGTCAGGTAACTAGAACAATTTTATTAATCTAATAACAAAAATTTACATGAATAGATGCAGTATGTACAAAGGCTTTAAAACAAACGTCCTGAGAATAGAACGCACTTACAATTAGATTAAGATATATCTAATAATTTCATGTTTAGCTTTAGTTTTAGGTAATAACTTAAGTATTAATGACCTAGATGTGTCACTTGTGTGTTTGTCGATCGTTGATATTCACATTTGTTGATGGTAAAATGAGATTATAGCTAGTAACATCAAGTTAAGTTACTTTCTATGATGGCCATGGCCACCGCCTCCACCGTAGCCGCCTCCACCACCATACCCACCGCCGCTTCCATGACCGCTGCCACCTCCTCCTGAAATACCCGTCCAACCGGAGCTGCTTCCTCCGTAACCTCCGCCTCCTCCACCGCTATGACCGCCTCCAAATCCGCCTCCATGGCCACCTCCACCACCTCCGCCGTGGTGATCACCATGGCCACCTCCGCTTCCTCCAAAACCACCGTCGAATTGGCTTATGAAGTCGTGTCCGGCACCACCTCCGTAGCCACCTCCGCCGCCTCCACCTCCATGACCGCCGCCGTGGCCACCGCCGTGACCTCCTCCGAATCCTCCGCCAAAACCACCTCCTCCACCGTAGCCACCGCCTCCACCACCATGGTGGTCATCATGTCCGCCTCCTCCGTGACCACCGCCGAATCCTCCTCCGAAACCACCGCCGTAACCTCCACCGCCGCCGCCGTTATGGTCGTCGTGGCCACCTCCACCACCATGGCCCCCTCCGAAACCGCCTCCAAAACCACCTCCTCCTCCGTAACCACCGCCGCCTCCATGATGATCATCGTGTCCACCGCCTCCGTGGCCTCCGCCGAAACCTCCTCCGAAGCCACCACCACCGCCATAACCACCGCCTCCTCCATGGTGATCATCGTGACCGCCGCCTCCGTGTCCTCCGCCAAAACCTCCTCCGAAGCCACCACCGCCTCCATATCCACCTCCTCCACCATGATGGTCGTCGTGTCCTCCACCTCCGCCATGACCGTGGCCACCGCCGTGACCTCCTCCGAATCCTCCGCCAAATCCACCACCTCCTCCGTAGCCACCGCCGCCTCCGTGATGATCATCGTGTCCACCGCCACCGCCGTGACCTCCGCCGAATCCACCGCCACCTCCGTAACCACCTCCTCCTCCGTGATGATCATCGTGTCCGCCACCGCCGCCATGACCACCGCCAAATCCACCTCCGAACCCGCCCCCGCCGCCATAACCTCCGCCTCCGTGATGGTCGTCATGGCCACCGCCCCCTCCGAATCCACCTCCAAAACCGCCTCCGCCGCCATGATGATCGTCGTGGCCACCACCTCCTCCGAATCCGCCTCCAAAACCGCCCCCGCCGCCATAACCTCCGCCTCCATGATGATCGTCGTGACCGCCACCGCCGCCATGACCTCCTCCGAATCCACCTCCAAATCCACCTCCGAAGCCACCGCCGCCATGATGATCGTCATGACCACCACCGCCACCGTGACCACCTCCAAAACCACCGCCGAATCCGCCTCCATATCCGCCGCCGCCGCCATGATGGTCATCACCACCCGGGGCAGTTATGATAGTAATCGCTCCGCCACCACCTCCGTGATGGCCACCGCCTCCGCCGCCATGACCTCCGCCGTAACCACCGCCTCCGCCATGGCCTCCTCCGCCACCGCCATGATGATCATCTCCTCCATGACCACCTCCGTGACCACCGCCTCCACCAAAACCACCGCCGAAACCGCCTCCGAAACCACCACCATGTCCTCCGTCATCGTGATGGTGGTGTTCTTGGCCGTGGTCTTTCGGTAAGTGAATTCTTATATGCACACTAAATTTAAAAAAAAACACGAATTAATATAACCTCAAAATCTACGGAGATAACCTAAAACTTACTGTTCTTTGCCAAACGTTGCTGCACTGTAGGCAATCACCGAATACACCACCAACAAACACTATTAACAAGAGAGCAATAGATACATTTTTGGTACATTATAAAAACTTGATATATTTATTAAATTTTCGCATTGTTTGACTACAAAACTTACAAGAATTTTGGAAGCCATTTGTATGAACTTCCGCGCATGCGTATTCACACACACGCCGGCACACAAACACTAACACTACCCAGAAGAACTACAAAAGGAACCCGAAGTTCTCGGGTGGTTCAAAATGAACACTGCCGCTAGAATGATCTGTCCATCGATGGTTCGCATCGTTTTATACGACACACTCCCGAATGCCGTACATCCGATTCCGAATTACCACCGTTTCCTCCCCACTTGCATAACCTCAAACACCTTCCAACTCTTCTCAACTTCCACTCTTCCTATTCTTCTTCATCATCATAGCCGTGACCCAGCCGCGTACTAACGCACACATAAACCACCAACGAGAGTGAAAGATGAAGAGAAAATCGCACATCTGCACATCTATTCAGCATCATAAGCAACACAAACGCCGGGGGAACATAACCTAATCAATCATACAAATCACAGCCTAGCAATTACATACACATTTCTATCTAGAAATATTTTCCACAATAACATGCGTATCGAATCAATAATTAGATAATCTTATTTTGTTCGCCTTGCATGATTACTCTATCGGCAAGTAATTATTAATGTCAATCCTTCCAGAGCCTTTCGGAGCTTACAAAGTCTAAAGGTGTTTCACATACATCCATTAGATTTAATTAACAATTGCTATTCAATGCCAATAAACTCTTAATTGTGTGTGTTTTTTTTTTTCTTTCGTTGTTGCTTGGGAATATCATCGATCATTACAAGCGTACGCAACTACGGGGCAATTTCACTTTCTTTTCACGACTTCAATTCGTATTTCTAATCTCATCTCCGCGTCGTTTTGTTACGCGGATTTGTATCCGTTTATCTGTGCAGTGTTTTTTTTTATTGTAGATGTGTAGATGGATGTACTGACAATCAGAAAAATGCGACGTCAGCGCATTGAATGAATTTCACAACCACTGAAAGTTGGAAGAAGCAATCATCATATATGGCCCATTTTTATTAGTGTCATAACGTTTTTGAAAGTTAAAAAATTGAAATATTCGTTTCATTGAATTACATGCTTGGTACAATACCGATTTTAAACTAACACGTATATAGGTTTTATTGCGATCTTAAGTTTGGAAGTTGTAATTATCTTCAACGTAGTCAGTTTGATAGAATTTTATTGGTCCATATTGGGATAAAATCTAATAAAGTAATGCTTTTTGCTTCGTTTGATTGTATGACAGATGGTATTTTATTTGCTAGAATTGGTTATATCTTGATATTATTCCCTTTATTAAGATTTAAAGTTTTCTTAAGGTTGCACTATCTTTCTGTTTAAGCCTACACTAAGATAGTGCAATCTTAAGAAAGGTAAGTTAATTTGGGTCATTTTCAGTTATTTTAGGATATTTTCAGTTATTTTAAGAAATGTTCAGTTATTTTAGGTTATTTTATATTATCTTAGATTATTTGATGTTTTGCGATATTTCAAGTTATTTAGGAGATAGAGTAAGGTGTTTAAGTTTTTTTTTTAATTTGGCATTGAAGGCGGAATAACCAGATCAAGCGGCTGTAGTTGTTTGATCAGAACTTCTTATTTGGATATATCAGTGTAGGGGCAACTCTTCCTGTCTTTCTTGTCTTCTTCCCATAATGATTATGTGTAACTTTGAGCACATGATATGCATATGTGCTCGGTATGCTTGTGTAGAAGACTTCGTTAATGAAAATCATAAATGATAGAGTTATTGTTGGAACGAGTACAGGTGAAATTGTCATTACCAGGGCTTGAACTTGGGACCTGTTGATACCTAGATAGATAGCGAATCTGTTATGAGTTACTATATTTCCTCCCACACATTATTGAATAGAACTATTCTAGCGTTGTGTACCAGCCACTAGCTGGTTTTTGGTAAATCTAGATTGGAACCTGAGATATTTCAGACCAGTGATTCTCATCTACTGTGACGTGTCACATTTGGTTGCCGTGCAATTATATAAGAAAATTTACATTTAATAAAACATGTGTACTTCTATCACAGGTGCTGCCCGAAATTTATTCACTTATACTGCTGCCTCACGGTGAACCTACATATCCAGTTGGCTTGGGTCAAATATGTTCCAAAGAGGACGTTTTGAGTTGTATCAACTGGCCAGAAATTGGCCAGAAAAACTTTGACTTGACATTGACTTGACCTCGACTTGGCTTAAATATTTCGAAAGGGGAATTGACCCTACTTTTTGTACTGAATAAAATTTGTTATAAATCCCTCATCCATTTTGCTGAAAATGGAGAAAAGTTGACTCAACTTGAAAGTGGCACAAATTTGACTCAAGTTAACTGGAAGAACCCTACCTCCCGACTGTTCCCCGATTGAGCAGTGGTATAAATTTCTGTGGAAATTGTAACTTTTTGAATGCATCAATGTAAAAGAACCCTTAGTTATTTTCTCTAGACATTATCGTTGTACACTTTAAAAATTTCACTGCACACCAAAGTACCGTGGTACAATAGTTGGGAAGAACTGAGGAACTGTTGTAGATGATTTCAAATTATTTTCAGAAATTGAATATTTGATATTTTAAATTCTAGGGTATATTTTAGGGTTATGTTAGCATAGACTCGGACAGGTTAGGTTAAGTTAAAAATTATTACGGTGATGTTAAGTTGAATAATAATATGAAAAAATAATAATAAATATATACTAATAAAAATAATATGAAATATAATTATATTGAATTCAAATCCCTTTCCAATTAATTATACAAGTTTCACCTAATCTCAATATTAATTAATGCCGTATTAATTATAATTGAAGAATAGAATTAAATA
>WSZQ02077001.1:0-10979 GCA_019419845.2 Weissflogia rhopalogaster
ACGTTTGCGTCTATTTTGCGACTTGACATAACATAAGAAACATTGGGATGATAATATACTGGAATATAACTAACGCGTAAAAGATAATTTGAAAATACATTAACAGATGGCGCCAATGTGTATTTTCGATACCAATAAGTGTAGATACTTTTCTTCGATACTTGGGTATCGAAAATATCGAAGTTTCAAAAGTATCGATGACAAAAAGTGTCGATACTTTGTGAAAAGTTGATATTCCTGCTTAGCGCTCATTCCTGAAGACGCTCATTCCTTCATTCCTGATTATTATTATTATATTATTAGTCCTTAAGATGACTAATTTCATTGAAAGAATTGATTAGGACTACTGTCCATAATATTCGATGCTCGGTCAACAAAAAAAAAATCACTCAATGCGTAAAACTAGAGAAAAAAATCATAGGCAACACATGCTTTACAGGAAACAAAATCAACAAAAAGCGCGGCCAGAAAAAAGAACTATGCCTTCAGATAAGCACAATAATGCAGAAAACAATAAGATTGCTAATTACAGGTGGTTTTTGTAAGGCAATTGTCTTCGAAGCACTCGAACGAAAACGCCGTCTCTCTCTCTCTCTCTCTGGTAAGTGTCCGAACGAAAGCGTCCGAAATCGGCAGGAAAACTAGGAAAACTACTTGACAACTAAATGTACTTGTCATGTAGGCCTTAATTGCACTGCACGCATTTTACATACAATTATAAAACTATTCGTCGGTCAGCATGTATGTGTGTGTGTTTGTATGTTGGGTGAAAATCGAGCATGTCTCTCCTTTTCTTGCCTTTATGCCTACCTCTGTAAACTCGTAAACTTTATACGATGATGCCATTTGTGTAAAGTCAGTCAAGTGGATTGTCCATCTTTTATGACCACAAACAGCTAGGAACAACGACGAAAAACACGCATAGAAATTGCGCAAATCGCACGTCAGGCACTAGTTTGTGCTCACATGCACGTGAATCTTCATATTTCGACAAGTTTATGTAATTCACAATTTCCAATGCTCATAATCAGACAGTCGCATTGCTTAAATTATAGCCAAGCTTATTGTTAGTAAATCCTAGCTTACGACTAGCATATGGGTATTTAAATTTTTATTTCGCATATCGTTGGAATGCCATGCGAAATTCTTGTTTCAAATGCTTCGAAATTATTTGCCGGTTTTTCTGATATGTGTCAGTGTGTTTTGTTGTTAGAAATAAAAACAATACCAAAGCATGTTATCTTGTAAAATTGCTTTTTTATAATTCAAAAAACAACACGATACACTAAAAAATATCGATCTTTTTTCCCATGATTATGTTTCTCTCCTCATTCTCCTCTTCCAGTATTTCTTCATTTTTTCTCCAGGTTTTTTATTTCTTTCATCCGTCCATTTTCTTCCAGTATTCTTTTTTCCTTTTCTTGGAAATCCTCGAATCCCCTGATCTTCTCCTTTAATTCTTTTCTATTCTCCACCTCCCCTCCATCTATTTTCATTTCTATCATGTCTTTTCTGACCTACTTGAACCATGTTGGCTGTGTTTTGGGGTTTTTGTCGATGTAATTCAATAGTTTCTTTGTCAGTCTTGCTTCGTTCATAATTTTTCCATAGAAGTCCATAGAAGGTTACTTTTTTTTCATCGTCGTGTTTGATATTTTCTCTATTCTTGTGTAAATCTCTCTAAATATCTAAATATTTAAATATCGCTATTTATTATTTTGTATTTTCGATATTTAGATCAGGACTGTTCAAATAATTGAAGGCAGTTATATCTGTGGCGGCAATCCAAACAAGAGGAATAAACATCATCAAATCACAATTAACATCAACAAACCATAATCTGCACGTAATCAGCATCCGCCGAGACTAAACATCGAAAATGCCGACACCTCAAAATCGATACAGCGCGATCGAGATGTATATAATCCGCAGCAAACAAAAGATGATATAGTCAACATTACAATGTTTATTTTGCGGTGAGTTGACAAGCGGTGAATTTACTCGCGGTGATTTTACCAGCGGTGATATTTCTTAGCGGTGAATTTATCACGGCGATTTTTCGTAGATCCGGATAGTCCCATGTAAATTTTTTAACTTTGATTGGCTCCGCAAGCAGTCTAGAAAATCGTAAAAATCACAAAATCACAGTTATTTCCATTGACCTTGATGATCTTTCCGGCCTAAATAAGTCTATATTATTTAGAAAAGTATTGATTTGAGAACAAATACTTTGCAATAATTTTTCAAATAAGACTGTTTGATGATTGTGTGAATGGGCTAGGAAAAATTATTGCAAAGTACTTGCTCTCATATATGTAGAACAAAGTTGGTATGCACAATAGATCAAAGTTGATCGCAGTGTTGATCGGATTAATTGGAAAAAAATCGTTTAGACTTATACAAATTTACTTGTGACGTTATATTTTCAAGCAAACAACCTTAAAAAAACTTCCCCAAGGTTTTTAAACAACCTAATTTCTACATTTCCTAGAAAATAATGTTGGACTTAAAAAATGAGCAATTTTATCCAAGGTTTATAGCAGTTTGTACGACATTAAGTTAATTTCGCGGTTTTCGGTCCCCTTGTCCATTCCCACATCATATTTTTTATCGTTTTAGTTTTAGTTTACGTAACAACAATAAAGAAGCTATGAGTATGCCGAAAACTAGTTCACCAGTTAATAGATTATGTAAATTCCCAAGAAGTCTGCTATATTATTCGTACATCGTACTCGGTTTCGCTATGAACACTATAAAACACATGCATACACAAATTTGAACATGCATCACGTCGCAACAGCGCACTACACATTACTATTTCTCGCATTTATGAATATTACATTAAATCGCACGAAAATGTATGTATAACCACTTATTTTTCGTGTGCCACCGGACTTCTTTCTACAAGTGCACATGCCAAGCGAAAAGAACTACAAATGTACTTACATTGGAGATCTAAAGTGGTGATTTCACCGCAAAGTTTGGCCTAGCGTGTGTTCAATTGGGCGATTTCATGAAAATAACGTCATAAATCAATGGAGCGCCGCGCGAACACTTAAAAATTGTACGTTTCGCAAATGTTTATCATGCATTTTGGTAGATTTAGAATAATGCTATCGCAATGAATTATACACTATGAGATAACTTAAGTCTTCTACATTAATGACTAGTAGTTAGAATTTATAATCTTCTTTTTTATACAGAATTATCAGAGGTAGACTTTAACCTTTTCTGGCGATATGAAGGAGTAAAATTTATTCAATGAGTAGTATATCAGCATATTCTCTATTTTAAATTCTATTAAATGGTGTATAGCTTTTTTATTTTTTGATTATGTATGATACTTTTAATAGGGTGTATATCGGAGCATGCAGTGAACCACGTGTAAATTGTTCATATACAAGTTGCGACTCATTTGCGTGACTAGAAAATACGTCTTTCACCGCATGGAATCATTCAATGTCTTAACGCGTATATGGACAATTAACATGCAGTCCACTGCGCGCTCCTATATACACCCTAAACTAATACTCTTACACAAGGTAGATATTAATAAGTAATACACCAACTAATTGGTAATGAAATAGAGAATGTGCTGATGTGATTCTCTTAATGTACATTTTATTCTTAGATATCGTCAGCTAAGTATAAAGTTTACCCCTGATAATTCTATGTAAAACAAGAAAATTTAAAATCTAACTACTGAATATTGAACCGGAAGAGTTAAGTTATTTAAGGGTGTATTGTTTATCCTGATTTTATAATTCTAAATTAGGTAAAATGAATGTTAAATATAGGCAAAATGTATATTTTTTAGCGTTCACGCCGAGCTGCATCGCTTTAAGACGCCTTTTCTACAAGTCGCTCCACTATACCTCCGAGAAAGAGTCGAACGTAAGAACGAATGTGAAGGCAAAAAAATCTCCCCGAACGTGTCAGAGGCCAAATAATGTCAGGCACGATAGAAGATTGATTTATCGCACCAATTAGACCTAACACGAAACCTAAATTTCCTATATTAAATTCTTTATCGCTCAAAGTCGAAATTCAACGGCAACGCCAACATTTCTTCGGCCAATTTTTTTCCTCTGCTTCTCCAAACATTTTTTCGAAGCTGTGTGTTTCTTCTGTTGCTAGCGTTGCGATGGACAGGCCGGACAGGTTGCTTCACGAACGGCGATTAATAATATGCGCTCATCAATGCGCGCGTGTCGTAAAACGCACGAAAACGGCGCAACAAAAGTGCCGCCGCTGACAAATTTCGTCGTGTTTGCGTCGAAAATAACGATTCGTGTGATGTGTTATTACCGGCTTTACATATTTTTATGTATACAAAATGTTGCTGCAGGAGCAGGAGCGGCTGTACGGCGGTACGGCGGCGTTGAATCAAACATTTCAATGTGTCCCCATCCTTGAGTGATTTTATCGACGCTTTGCATTATCACGTAAAAGTCGTAAAAAATTTCGTATAATCGCACGATGTCCATACGGTGAATACGTTCATTATGTACTTGATGTATTCATAAAAAATGATGCGAATTTTGAGACATGTCTAGAAACTTTTAAACTCTTCTTGGACATGTCGCAAAATTCGGCTGGAAATTGGCAGACAAGTATTTTTAATTTAATAAATAGTTTTGTTGTAACTGCATGTAAGACCAATTGCTGGGACTCACTTTGGTTTGACGTTGTGGTTTTCAAGAAAGGTATACGATGTGAAAATCAACTTATATTTAAAATATCTTCAGGTGGCAAGGTAATTCTTGCTTAACAAAAATGCTTCACCACGTCAAAACTACGAAAGGTTATCGTTAGTGCTTACTCGCAGGACAAAAGATCAAAAAATGAATGTGTTATTACTGCTTATCTGCAGGACCACAGATCAAGAACGAATATGTTTCGGTTTAGGCGTCTTTCAGACTGCACAATGGCCAATTTCGGGTAAAAAACGAGACATTAATCAATAATTCGAATTTTAAGCAAACCTTTAAGATTTTATTAAATTTAATTTTATCGGTTTCGCCTAGTTTTCGTTGGGGATATGAAGCCATGAATATGAAGCCATGAAGATGAAACAAACATCAAAATGCTCCCCAATTATTTTACTTTCTCTTGGTATTAAATTTATTTCAATTACATTACTATAAAACTCTTTTATACTCTTTTTTAAAATGAGCTGTTTTATGAAAATTTGAATCTGAACTTCAATAGGGGTGTTTCACCCTTATCTCCATCAATCAAACAATATGCCACATATATCAATTTATTCCCCTTTTTATGCACTTTGAAATAGTATTAATATTTTTTTAATCAATTTTGTACAGTCATCGATTATACCTTACAAATCTGACTCTTGTATTAAAAGGAGATAGGTTGTTTCTTTAAGTGTCTTCATCTCCATTTAAGTATATTTATCGAAGAAGGTTAGGCATAGAAGGCCGAAGCCGAAGTCGGCGGTCTGAACGACGCCTTATTTGCCGAACAGAATACGAATGGATTATGTTATGTACTGGTCTCTTATCAACAAGGGCGGACAACGACAACAACGATGAATTAAATTAGGCACCTATTTTCAAATGCGCCGCAACACCTTTCATGTGTTAACTTAGGAAAAAATATATATATTTTAATATTTGCAAATATTTACAAGTATTTCTTATGAAAAATGTTGTATTGAAATTACTTGTAATCATCTCGTAGTACATCTAAACAAAGAAATGTTTGTTGCAGACGTCTAAACGCCTAAATTCGGCTCGCATTCACCAGTTTACTCCCCAATGCAAAGTGCGAAGTTTTACTCCAAGAGTCCAATTCCTCATACCCCCAAAAACTGATAAAAATTATCGCTAATCCATCTTTTCCCAACCCACACATCTATCTCTACTCTTATACGCTTCATCCACAAGGTGCTAGACATAGAATTTGCTAGCGTTTGTGATAAGACCGAATGGTGTAGAAGGACTCCGTTGCTTTCGTATCTTGACGTCAACGAGCTTCGGTTTGCAAAATGTCATGATAATGCAGCGTCGACTCTTGAGGCTGTGTGTGTGTGTGTGTGTGTGTGTCTGTGTGTCTGTGTGCGTCATTGTATGTGATCGTGTACGTGAGTATGTGTGAATATGTATGTATATGAATATGTTGTGTGCACCTTGTTCGGCGAGAATCTCGAAGACCTGCCCGTCGCCGCCGCTCCGACGAGCTGAACATGTTCAGCAGTTTCAGCGCCCATGCGATGCGAAGAGGCACTCTTCAGCCGCTCCGGCGCATGCGAAACGGACGGAAATTTATTGCAGGAAATCTAAACGGACACCATCTGCGCACACGCGCTCAACGCGACGACGCCGAGCGGAATTTATAAGAGCCGGTGAAATGTAAATACATTCAATCTTCTAATCTCCCAAACACCTTGCCTTGTTTTTTCAATCTTTAATCTCGCACTTGCACCTCGAACCACCTCTAAACCACCTGAACGTATCTGGTGATCTCGTCATTCCGAGAATGTGAGAGATTTAGAAATTGTATTTTTCACATCTAACGATAATCTTTTCGATTATGTTATTAGATTTCAACATTGTATGAATGATTTATTCTTATAATTAGTTCAATAAAAGTATTAAAGGTAAGCTAAGGTGCTTTTCACACTTGGCGCTTCTCTTCGGTTTCGCCTTGTCTGACCAATGTATTTAAAAGCTGACGAAGTGGCTCGAATTAACAACCTATCTCATTTTAAAACACTGGTCAGACAAGGCAAGGCATAAAAGTTCATAGCCAAAAGTCGGGTATGTGAAGAGCCGCTAAAACCACGCGATGTGCGCTCCAAGTTTGAAAAGCGTCTAAAGCGTCTAAAGTGTTGGAAGCACGACACTCTAAACGGCGAAAAATCCCATTAACATCCAGGTAATTATTCCTATATATCTACTACAGGTATAAAACTTTTTCGTCAATTCCGTGTCGGACAATTGAGACACTCTCCTTGTAAGTCTATAAATTTCATTGTATGATCATGTGTGCATGTGTTTCCCGCGCTCTTAATTAAAAGCACTAGTCGATGAATTATGGATTAACGTACACACAAATTTATACAATTATCCGAAAGCAGTTCGGTTGGCTTGCTTGTTGTTGTTGAAGTCAATTTTAGTAATTTCGCTTTATTTGCTTGGGAGTTTAAGGACTAATTTAATAGGTTGCGCGTTGGCTGTTGGTTGGCACTCTAAGAAGGCACTACACACATTCTCACATACATAAAGCAGGTTTAATTAAAATATGAGCAAGCATAATGTCATTCGACACATGTGCTCTCACTGCACATGCCATTTCGACTACCGACGAAAATTAATTGCCTGATTATGTGCAGGCCACAATGAAGGATGATTTTATATTTCTTCGATTTGTGCACAAACAAATAAGATTTTAACTATTTTTAGGCGGCACCAATTTTGGGTCTAAAGATTTTCAATTTCCAATTTTTTCCACCAATTTAGTGGTTTCTTCTCTATTGGTTTTTCTAAGGGATCAATTTTTAGTTCTGCTCGAATATCATAATTTCTAATTTTATTCAATCTGGTTACTTTTTTAAATAATAATTAATAATTGTTATATTTTATTGTCTATCGACCAATTCGGTCTTTCCGACATTTATTAACATTTATGTGTTTACCACGTTATTTGTTACAGAGTTGCATTTTATGATGCGTTTAATTGTTGAAAGTTGATTGTTGGTTGATTGTTGGTGTGGTAGAAGTGTGTGTGTGTGTGTGTGTTGTTTATGCGTGTGTTGTGTGTGGGTGTGTGAATTAATCATTAATGCACAGTGATGAATTGTCCACCCTGGGGACTCGAACCCAGTCTGCCTGTGACCAAGGCTCTATCCACTAGGTTGCCCTGGAGGGTAATTTTTTTTTAAGTAACTTAATTTTTTGTCCGAAGACACATTAATGGTGCCCACCACCGGGAAATCGAACCCCGTCCTGCTGCGTGGTAGGCCGAAGCACTACCCACTATATTGCCCCAGTGGGCCAATTTATTTTATTTTTTCAATTTTTTCAATTCTTTCAATTTTTCTTTTATTAATTTTCAATTCTTTATTATTGAATTTAGATTTTAGAATTGTCATGAAATTGCCTATAAACCTGTGAAAAAAAGAATCGCCCCACCCACCTGCCAAACCCTTTTTTTAGAATTTTAGTGACGTCCCAATGTATTCCTAATGGGAATAATTAAATTTTCATTAGCCTCTTTTATATAGTTAAACTTGAGCAATCTTCAAGTGCTTAACACTAATGAATTTGTCTTTTAATTTGCAAACAAACGGTGTTAATTTCACAGGGTGAATACTTTCGGTTCAAAAATTAGTACTTTTCAATGTAATTCCCCATTTAAAAAATTGTGCTAGCCCTATTATTTTGTTGTGCTAAAATCACAGAGGTTTATTCGACGCCCTATATACCTCTACAAAATCCATTGAAACAAGCAGGGCACATGAAACACGTTTTTCAGAGGAATTAAGTCGAAGTCATTGTCTACCTAATAACACCGTTTTCAAATCTTTTCCACTCATAATTCAGAATATTTTTGAAAAAATATTTCTTTACTAGGACAAATCGTGGTTATTGCGTGTGCTGTGTGTGGGTGTGTGAATTAATTATTAATGCACAGTGATGAATTGTCCACCCTGGGGACTCGAACCCAGTCTGCCTGTAACCAAGGCTCTATCCACTAGGCTGCACTGGAGAGTAATTTTTTTAAGTAACTTAATTTTTTGTCCGAAGACTAGACCCTCGACCATGTACATACAATTATATTGTGTGTTATATTACATTGTACAAGTTTTTTTTTTTTTGAATACCGTATATATTTTAATGTAACATTTTTTGTAATGTTGTGGTTGTTACGTAATTGTGTTGCGTATTTGTTGCAGTAATGAGATGTGAATAAATTCACAGTAATGGTGTATTTATTATTAGTACTTTTCAATGTAATTCCCCATTTAAAAAATTGTGCTAGCCCTATTATTTTGTTGTGCTAAGATCACAGCGGTTTATTCGACGCCCTATATACCTCTACAAAATCCTCTGAAACAAGCAGAGCACATGAAACACATGTTTCAGAGGAATTAAGTCGAAGTCATTGACTACCTAATAACACCGTTTTCAAATCTGTTCCACTAATATCTCATTGCTTGCACTAAATTATAAATTCTCATAATTCAGAATATTTTTGAAAGAATATTTCTTTACTAGGACAAATCGTGTGTATTAACAATGGATTATATATTTTTTCCTCCATATTTAATAAATAATTAAGCATTCGCATTGTCACCACAGTGTGCACAGGCAGAGTGCACAGTTGCACACAGGAAGCATAAATCATACGCGATCGTACGGGCCTCGGGGTGTGCGTGTCGTGCGGTTCATTATGTTTTTCTGCAGTTCGCGTACCGACGCAAACAATTGTCAAGATTGCATGCCGTTAATTTAATGTCATCATCAGCGGCGTAGTGCGCACACAAGCACGGTTTCTGCTTACCAACATACATCCCAGCACACAATCGCATACGCATACGGACACAACGAGAGTTTATTGTATAAGTATCGGCCTTTAATTATCGCTTCTTTCTGGGCGCGCAGTGCATCCGCATCTCTGTATATGTATATGTGTCCGCTTCGTGTTTAATTGATTATAAAAAAATAAAAATAAAATCCATCCGCTACGAACGGTGCGACAGAGGTATATTTGTTTATAGACGTGTTATATAAGTAGGATTTGGCCTTTCATTGGCGTGACACTTCCCATATTACCCCGTAACACGCAAACGCAACAACAATAAACATATTACTAATAATGCCATTTGCCTTGACAATATTGATCAACTTTATTTCTCTTTTATTTTTAATAAATAATAATAAATATATTTTAATGGCCCACATTGCTAGGTTTATAAATCATACACCAATCGATTTAGAGGGCAATTATCTTCAAACTCAAGGGACAATTTTTCATTTGATTACGTATAACCTATATTATTGGTCATGAAAGTTGAGTTTAATTGAGACGACGGTTTCACTGACAGAAAAATGACTGGATATTACTTCTTCTAAAATTTCAATTTTATTTATGTTTACCTTTCCCCAATATATACAAATCATATACCATTGGACTCAGAATGAAATTTGTCACAGTTTCCTTTAGCTGATTTTTAAATGACATGTTTAGAAATTATGTTATATATAATAGAAGTTTACTATATAACGCCAACATTGCCAATCTAAAAAATGACTTCTCCTAAACAATCCATTTTTATTCACATTTTTCTTATTTCTAGAATTAGAAATCATGCACCAATCGATTTAGCGTGAAAATATCTTCAAACTCCTGGGATAGTTTTTTCTTTAATTACGTAGAAGCGATATTATATGTGACGAAAATTTAGTCTAATAACGACGACGATTTTACTGATAGAAAAATGAATGGACATTACTTCTTCTAAAATTTACTTTTATTTGTTTACATTACTCCAATATATACTAATCATATAACATTCGAATGTAATTTGTCACAGTTTCAATCAGCAATTTTTTGAATAACATGGTTAGAAATCATGTTATATATCATTGAAGATTACTCTAAAAACGTCAACATTTCCGATCTCAAAAATGATTTGTCCTAAAGAATTCACTTTTATTCATATTTTTCTTATTTCTGGAAGTATAAATCATGCACCAATCGATTCAGCGTGAAAATATCTTCGAACTCATGGAACAGTTTTTCATTTGATTACGTAGAACCGATATTATAAGTCATGAAAATTGAGTCTAATAACGACGACGATTTTACTGACAGAAAAATGACTTGATATTACTTCTTCTAAAATTTACTTTTATTTATATTTACATTAGTCTAATATATACAAATCATATACCATTCGACTCAGAATGTACTTTGCCACAGTTTCCTTCAGCAGTTTTTTGAATAACATGTTT
>WSZQ02077012.1:0-19204 GCA_019419845.2 Weissflogia rhopalogaster
CATTCATTTCGTTTCTGATCAGTCGTCCTGCGAGTTTGCAGTAATATTTCGTCTCTGATCAGTCGTCCTGCAAATAACCAGTAACACATTCGCTTCACGGATTAACGCGAAGCATTTGTACAGCGGGAAATACTTCGCCCACTGAATAGTACTTGATTCATAACGACAAAATTGCTGTTCGTTTTTTAATATAACTTGATATCAACAACGTGCCTTATTTCTGGAGAACGACAACGTCAACTAAGTGAGTCGAAACCAGTGACTACGAAGTTACGTAACTCTTTATGTCCATTCTATGTTTATCATCTGAACATTATTCCAGGAACAAATTTCGGAAGTTTACTCGCCAAAATAAAGCGATACATTGCTAAACTAAATATGTGATATTTGGAATTATGAGGAGTGCGACGAGGTCCAAAACCACCAAGCAAATGTCGCTTCACATGTGATATATAATCAAAATTCACAAGCGCCGCAAGCAACTATTGATAATCGCCGAATTTCTGAATTTCAGGCGAAACTGAGGCTGACTATCACCATAACTCTGGCGTAAATGAAAGGTTAACTTTCAAGCAAACAATGTGGCAATGCCTGCGGCAGACCAAAGTCGGGCGTTAGATAGGACGATGGGCGCTGTGTATGAGGTGTTTTTGCTATGCCCAATTTCCCGCCCAAGACGGATAATAAGCGTCTCGCATAATTGGCGACAATTTCGCTGTGCAAAGTCGTGGCGGCGCGGTACGGCGCAAATGTCTAAAACGCCATTAGCAGCGATAATAAAGGTAGCCTTGCGTGAAAAGTGACGATGTTACACAGGATTTTATGCGTACGCGAGCTTCGTTTGTTGATGTTACGCTATGATAATGTTGGTAGCAAATGAACGCGCTTTATGGCGTGGACGTGGCCGGCCGGCCAGCAGTACGGTGGTGAAGGCGGCGGCGAAAACAAAACGCTGATACGGTGAGGGCCAATTTAACCCGCCGTCGCCAGCCGGCTCCGCTGGCTACCGCCGGCTTTTATGTTTGCGTTTTGAAACTATTTCCCAATTGCCAATCGATATTACCAAACGCGAAACGCGCCACAAAAGCCACCGAGAACGGCGGTCCCAGAGAACACGCTGGCGCGCCAGCGTCCCGTCGAGAACGCCAGAAAGGAAATTAAATTCCACGCATTGATGATGACGTTACACGTGCCCAAACGCGGCTGCCACACTAAACAACTGTGCGGGATTTTGAATAAAACGCATTAAACGCACATCAAAAACGCCCCAGTGTAGATGCCAATAGTGCGCATTCGTAAATGCTCATAGCATTTTTATAATTCGTTTTTAACATTTACTTTGCTTCGTTTATTTTGTGTCTGTGTGTGCTTTTACATACGCTTGTTTGTGAATCAAATAAACTTTCGGCAATATTTCCAAATGAAGTAAATTCAAAATAAAGCAGTATCAAAAATACTAATGCAGTGTTTACAATCCATAACACTGTGGCATCGTACCATTCATTTTAATTTTCATAGGGCTTTTTACTTATTGTTAGATACTGAACTTAATCAAGTTTTTCCATTGAACCGTTCATGCACCTCGGGCTTTCCCTTCAAGACGGATCCGGAATATTTGTCTCGTCACATAACTGGCACCATTGATCTATGGAAATAGTCCACAGGTGTTTTAGTAACTGACAGGATCCCAAAATGACAAATATTAGGCCTATCAGGTTAGTCAAGTATACTGGGGAGACTTCAACAAGGAAAATTGGCATATGTCCTTCTCTAGCTGTTGAGTCGGTTGCCTAGCACCTTCCTATTTCACTATTCTTAAGACGTTGGGGATGTGCTTAGTGGCAAGGCGGAGGCGATGCGCCACCATAAAAGCGTGGTACGCGCCGGATTTTCCTCTGGTGAGTTTGGCGGGTGGTTGTTAAGTTTGTTCGTTTGTGAATTGAGACGTGACGATATTTAACACATCGGCCAGCATACGGCCAAGGCGTATGCACAATCGGCGTATCGATAAGCAAAGCGCGCGGGCGTAATGTGTGCACCACACGATAAGAGTAACGAACAAACAAGTAACGGAAATGCTTGGGAAAATAAGTGGTACCGCGCGCCATGCAGATGGTGAGAACTACGAGACCGCGTAGGCGGAAATCAGAATATATTCCAATGACCAAGGGACGGTAGACGCAGTCAGTTAGTTGTTGGACAGTCAATTAGTTGTTGGGCAGTTGCTTACAGTCGGTTATAGTGTAGTTGTCGGGTAGTCTTAGTCATTGTGCAGCGGGCAGTCGTTAATTCGGAAGTCATTCAATCAGCAATGAGTTGGTCAGTTCGTACTTAATTTGCGAGCTAGTACGTCACTAATTGTTGGGTCATGTGTTTTTTAACCGTGTAAACTTTAGAAGTGTATAAGAGGTTCTTGTGTTAAATCAATATATTATTATGTTAAAACTATTCGTGTGTTATGTGAGTGTTCATCACATTGAAGCCATCCCCATAGTCTTGCACCCCACATCCTAGCTAGTTAGCACGAGTGAAGTACCAGCACGAGAAGGTACCTGTTTAGTTTGAATAGCCATGTTCAGCCAACGAGCAGAGAAATCATCCACTCTCTTTGAATCGTCCTCTTACGGTCTAGAGATGTCCATCGATAAATGGTAAGTACCATTTATAAGTATCCCCGGTACAACGCGGTAGCATGTAGAGCGAGAATAGCAAAAAGCCAAGCGAGTCCCCTAGAAAACCCCCGTGTGAGAGAACGCGCACTCGATATGTTACATTTGATGCAGGCATCATTCGTTACATTATACATAGAATACTTATAATTTTGTAAGGTAATAGGGCAGAAATTATTGTGGGAGGTACGCCAAATGAAGGTATATGTATGTATGGTATTCGTTTACATTTTTTCCCAACTGGCAATGATATCCTGACAAAAGCATATAGCATATACGAAGAGTCTGTGGGGCATCATGATACCTCTAGAATTTTTTCGCTAGTGATATTGCGCCATGACAGCCTTCATGGAATATTTCTGTATACATTATATGAAATATACCTGTGGTGACATTAGTAATGAAGACTCCACAAAGAGATGCTACAATGCATTTAAAGTTCGTAATTCTAAATGTAATTATTAATATGTTGTTGATTTGCTAGATCAGATAGTTTAAAGTAATAAACTAAGCTTATAGATTTGTTACATAATATATGTCTACTTCATATTTTTGAAGTATACGCTATTGCGTATACGCTATATACTTTACACAGAGTCGTTGGGATTGAATATAATTTGCATAAATAATGCAGAGGAATAAATTACCTAATTAACTATTCCAAAAAATAAGCGATACGCTGAGGTGTATGGCGTGCATGTAACTAATATTTCTTCCAACTTTTTGCTACAGTAAAGTGAAGACCGGCAGCACCAGGGCGTTGCATGGCAGATGGGCGGCGAAGGCGGCGTGCCGCGGCGCAGCAATGAAATTACCGCGTATGCAGGAATGAATTCTGGAACGAGTAAATCTAGCCCATGCATTATTGGTGTCGGCCCTCCTTCGTCGAGGTATTTACGAATGCATATCAATTATTAATATATCTAACGAATTTTCTTCACACCTACCAAGTACTGTGCGGACATGCATAATCAACATTATGCGTGACCGGAAGTGATGTAAGCTACTATTTTTACTTCCTACCTATGGTGGTTAACAGCTAACTACACTCGTTTAGATACCAGATTAGAATATTTACTAAAATTCATGTGAATTTATTTTGTTTGTACTGTTATAGTTGGTGATGATGTTGATATTGGCTAAAATTTAATAGGACAACTCGTTTAGATGTGACCCAACACATCGGGAGTTGAATAATTGTAATGGTTCGGGAATTGGCGCGCTATTTCTGAAAATTTGGAAAATACTTGCTAAAATATAAGAGAAAAGCGTAATACAAACGTTTCGCAGAAAATGCGGTTAAACACAGCGGGAAATCGATAATAACGGTTAGAGAATTCAGAAGCGATATCTAAAGATTTAGGAAATATTCGCTAAAATATAAGAGAAAAATGTTTAAATGTGCTCAAACGACTTCTATTCTAAAAAAGGTGGATTTAAACACGTCGGGAGATCGATAGTTCAAGACTTAAAATACGATACCCCAAGTTGTGACAGATATCCGTGTTTAGTTGTACTAAAAACAACTTAGTTGCCCAAAAAGTTGCACAGACACATCCTGAGAAAAAAAAATGCGTTTAAACACATCAGGGGATTGATAGCTGTACTAGTTCGAGAATTTAGATGCGTTTTTTTCTAAAATATAAGAGAAAAACATGTTCAAATGAGCTCAAACAGCTTATTTTCGCAAAAAGTGCGATAAGCACATCTGGAGATCGATAGCTGAACCTGTTAGGATTATACGCTATTTCTGAAGTTTTGGGAAACATTCGCTAAAATATAAGAGAGAAAAAGTACTTAGATGTGGTCAACAAGCTTAGTTTCGCAAAAAAAATGCGTTTAAACACATCGGTAGACCGATCGATGTACTGAATAGGGAATTAAGATGCAATTTCTAAAGGATTGTGAAATATTCGCTAAAATCAATGGAAAACAAGAAGCAAAAACAGTGGTTCTCAAAGTGAAGTTCGCGTTCCCCTAGGGGTTTCGTAGGACCGCGAAAAAAGTACGGGGGCTCCTTTAGGACCGTCACGAAGGTAAATTAAAAAATGATAACCACTGAGCACGAAGCAGGTTCAGCGAATCACGTGTTTTATCACTTGATTGAAGAAGTACTTTCAAAGTCAGTAGCCTTAGAAGCAGAGTCATTTCCTAACAAATAGCACCAAAAAGAAGCCCAGATTTTTTCTTTTAAAATGATTAGAACTCCTACATAGCTATCTTAGTTTCATTATGCCTACATTGTTTAAATTTCTTTCATCGTATCCCTGCCATTACTGTGAGTGTGGTTTATTAAAACTTAAAAACAGGTTTAAGATATCTTTTGGTATGGGTTCCAGCAAGCATGGAAGGCACTAATGCGACGTACCCGAAGTACCTACCCCCCGGCTCCGGTGTGCATATATGAGTGGATGAGGGAGGCAAGGACGTGGAGACGAGCGACTGCGAACAGCGGAGGGTGGGCGAAAAGGCTTCGAGCAGATTTACCAGTGCTCACGTCCGTGTTCGTGCGGCTGATGGGAGGCGGCAGGCAGTCATCAGGTTCGGGCAGGTTTATTTACGTAGAGCATTTGAATATCATTAAGTCCTGATTGTTGCCGGTCGACCCTTTCGCACGTCACCCCCTACCGCATGGCCCACGCTCGCTACCCAGTCGTGGCGTGCAAAGCCATCTGGCTGCCGACAGCGCCATGGCGCCTCCGCTGCTTTCAATCAAAGCCAAGCACACCCACGGCTGATTTAGACGAGCGCCAAAAATTACGAAATAAAATCAACAAACATTTTGCCATCAGTGGCGAATCGGGGGAAACACAGGGGAAGGAATGGCTGCTGTGGCCTGGGCGATGTCGAATTACAGCCGGAACACAAGCGATGAATGACGACCCTTTGATATATAGCGATGAAGATTTGAAGACGAATGTGTATAGTAAACAAGATGTTTTTTTATTTGAATAAATATAAAGAATTTTCAACATCCTAATATATGATAAAATAGATAAATTTTGAAAAGAAACCTAATAGTCCAACCAAGTGGCTCAGCGGCATGTTTAATGACAACTGTGCGCAAGGTCCCGAGTTGAAATTTCGGTGAGGAAATGAATTATTCTTCTTATCAATTAGGCTCTATTATGAGCCAATGATCATAACAGTGGACGCTCGGTAAACTCAAAAAAAAACTAATCGTCTGCACCTCAGAGTTCAATTTCGTGGGTCCCATTTGTAATCACCTAACAAGTGATTCAAGAATGCGGAATGTAGTGTAACGCTCAGGCGTTTTAACTCTAACAACCGGGATTCTAACCCCAGGAACTGAACAAACACAGCTGGAAAGCAGCACAGATGCGACCATACTAAAGTGGCAAGAGCGGTAGAGTGCAAGCGAACAAGGTAAATGGACAAAACGTCTTCTTCTTCTCCTTCTTATCGTAAGTCGTTGCGACTTGTTGTGACGATAATATCAGGTTGTGTTTGCCTGCTTTCTTGTGAGGTTGACTGCCAGCTGTCTTTCCATCTTTTTGGAGGTCTGCCTAGGTGTCGTTTTGTGTTAGTTTGTCCGTCCCTGGCTATTTTAGCTAGACGGTCAGGTGCTATTCTTGAAACATGAGCGTTCCACTTCCGCCTACGCTCCCGAATCCACCATACTACGTCCGGTACACCACATGTCTCCCTGATGTAGGAGCTCCTTTTCCGATCCAGCAGTGTGAAGCCAGCTATTGCTCGCAAGCTTCGCATTTCTACCGACCTCGTCCTTCGCTTCGTGTCTGCTGTATCAGCTCTAGTTTCAGCTGCGTACGTTAGGATCGGTCTCATGCAGGCTCTGTATATGCAAGTCTTACATTCCAGTAACAGTGTCTTATTCTTCCAGATCGGCCACGTCAGCGCACCAGATATCCGTGCTGCCTTGTTAGTTTGTCCGATGACGCAATCCCTGAGGTCTTTATACGAGTTTAGCCTTGCTCCTAGGTAATCGAAGCATGATACCTGTTCAATTATCTCATCCTGGACAACGACTTTGCACCTTGTTGGATATTTGGATACAGTTAGCGTTTTGGTTTTCTTCGGTGCTATCTTCATATTTACGACGAAACGAAATGTTTCATTCCCAATATCCGTCAATGGTTTTACCGAGGTAACGGGGAAATCAGCTGTTTCAGCTCCTTACTTTACGTGAGTGTTTCAGGGAATACCTGCACCAATTCGGAAAGGTGGCAACAGACGAATGTATATTCTGATTAAAGCGCGATAATACAGAACATACGTTTTTCTACTGAATGGTTGACTAGTACAAACGAATTAGAGGCTAGGTTGGCTCAAATAATAAGCCCGGACAATCTAACAAACATCATGCTTCAAAGTAACGAAGACTGGCAGATAATTGCAAACTACGCAAGAGGAAAAGAAGAATGCTTCAGAGATAAATAGTAGAGGAAATGGCAACTACAGGTACATTGTGTGGTTTACTAACAATCTACGGTTCTGCTTTTATTATGCGGATGCATGAGACCTAATCTGGTTGTTGTTTCCGATAGGTTTGTCTCTCCCCGCTTCCCTGTAGCAATCCCAGATTGACTGATCGGGACGGGAGAGGTGTAGTGTGGGCTATGTATAATGTAAAAAAATAAAAAATTGGTTGTGAGGTTAAGATGAAGGAAATTCATACAGAAAACTGTGACACTATGTCCCAGTATATGCGAAATATACTTGAAGAAGGACGACAGCTGAATATGAAATTTTCATTTAAATCAAATTCAAATGACGACGATGTATGAATTGTTTAGTGGTATAGGATCAAAGCTGAATACAGACAGGCAGACATGCATTTCAACATTGATTTTCATCAATAGAAACGCAGTGTGATTAGTCAACGACGCAGCAGCAGCGTTCGCGAGCCGTTTCTTTATTTGTTCGGTATGCATTTTGCCGTAAATTACAAAAGGACAAAAGCGCTGGAGCTTCGAGCACAAGACAAAAGGAGGGCGCACATCGGCGGCGGTTTTGAAACCGGCGGCGGCGCGGCGGTCGCTGGTCCCGGTAATACATGTGCGGTTACTTAATATTCGCCGCGTGTAATGGGTTCTGTTGGGTTTTCGTACGTTTTGATAGACGCAAAAGAGCGAATCTGAACGTTTAACGAACGATACGAGGGTCAAATATGCAACTGTTTGGTATTCGGGGAATGTTGAACAAACTCGCGTGCCTCCATCCATCGCCGGTCTGCCTGCTGCCGCCGCCGTTGCTGCTTCGGCCAGGATCCCTTCATACCACCGCCGCTCGTTCGCTAATGAGTGCGGAGAGAGTGCGGCGTGGCCACCTCCCTACGCTACGTTGTTGGGCGGCAGCACATCATGCATGGAATACACTCACCCGCGCCCAAAAAGGAGCACGTTGGGCTAATGCCGGGCGGCAGCGGCGGCGTCGCCCATATATCTACGCGTTTCGTAATTTCTTCCAGCAGACGCAGAAACACGACGGGAGCAGCAAAAGCAATAAGAGCCATTCGCCTATTGATAAACGATGATTATAACTCACTCACGTGCCAAACAAAGGCTCGCGTTCTGTATTGTGCCATGTGTTCGAGCGTACTGAACACGTGAACCCTATTCGGGGTTTGGATCGTCACTCACCACGACAAATGGTTTATTTGTGTCAGACCTGTAAAGAGATAGTTGCATCTTATAATTGTTTCATGAATTACGGCGTGATTTTATTCCTTCTTATTAAATTAGTTTTATCTATACAGATAATAACAGATAAAACACAGATAGTTAAGAAAGTTAGCCACACCACAAAATACAAATTTGTATTTTTTTAACTTTCTCTAACATTACAATAAGAATCAAAACCTTAACTTGAAATACATAAAATACAAAACGACAACCTTTGCTTGGAATGTTTAAAAACCCTAATTTGAAGCACACAAAGAGATAACATTCGCACAAGTCACAATATTGTACATGCTTAACCAACAACAAATCAAAAAAGAAACAGGCACACAACACATGTAAGGATTTGCACCATGTACAATGTTCGTAGCGGATCCTCTACCTGATGTTGCTAAGCCAGTTTCCTATTTCCATCTCTCGTCTGCATGTCCTTCTATACCAGCGAAGCGAAGATTCGTTCCAAAACCATAGGCACGTGCCCAGTTTGCCTAATGGATAATCCACCACTATTCTTCTCTGACCTTTTTTAAGACATTCATTATTATAGAATAAATTCTGTAAATTCACTAAGAACATGCTCCCATTAAAAAGAAAATAAGAACGCGGGCAGTTAAACAAGCGACCTCTGTTTTTCCACCCGGATAAATATTAATGATCCAAATTCCTATTCAAATGCAGATAATTACATTAAAATGAAAAATAAAATGCTCGTGGATATATATAACTTGTTTCTTAATGCATTAAATGTGTATCTTTTGGCTGTGACTCGCCTGCGTAATGGTTTACAACTTTATGTACATTTCATTTGTATGCCAAGATCTGTGTGAAAACAATGAAACTGGGTGAATGAGGCCGTTCGGAAAAAGGCGGAAAAATACGCGCTCCGAGACACACGCAGTACGGCAAGCGCGCGCGTCCGACCATTAAAAATTAAAAAGTCATATGTTAAAAACCGAAGTAGCGTACCTTCGAATAAATCCGACTCCATACGCGGTTTCCACCGTTAAAAACTTCTGCACACAAGCGTAAATGGGATTACCGTCACCGGGAATATAAACAATGTATTTAATAAGGTCAACACGCATTTCAATTATTCCGTTTTAATTGGAAATGAGAAAATGAAAAATGTTTATGTAAACTTTTTATTATTATGATTTTTGATATGATTGAATAAGGATAATAAAAGAAGAACATCTATTCTATCTTTGTTTAATTTGTTTGAATCAAAAGGTAATTTAATGTGAACAGCACATTCAATTAACTTCTGATATCAATGCAAATTTATATGAGTCATGAAAGTACGGATTTCCCAAAGAAGCTCGAGAGATACACCCGCATTTTTGTTTCTTGTGGATACCAATAACATATATATATAATAAAATAGATATTGTTCCATAGGGTAAAGCAGAGGATTCCAAACTGGGAGGCCCCTAGGTATGTCATGAGAGGCGCGAGAATTTACAATAATAGATACAGATACCAAGAAATTGAAGGATAATACAGACTTCAGAGTAATAAGACCCACAAAAAATACTCGAGCTGGCGTATTTTATACCTAAACCATTATCCGCAATACCCGAAGCAAGGAAATGAATGACAACAAATGCTTCAGAGGAATTCGAACCACCAAATGATGCCCTAACTGAATGTTTTTTTATACCTAAGAAAGTGCGGCAAGTCCCTCAATATTTGAAACTTGAAAACAAATGGCAACACAGACCTCAGAAGAATCAGAACCAACAAAAAACGTTCGATCTGACTTATATTATATCGAAATAAGTGCGTTAAATCTCTCCATAGCTATAACACAAATGGAAAATTGAAATATCACACAACACATGCTTCGGAGGAATCAGACGCTTTAAGAAATGCTCGATCTGGATGATCTTCCTTCATGAATAGTGTATAAGTTCTTCAATAGCTAGAACAAGAAAGTGAAGGACAATACATGCCCTCAGAGGATCAGAACGTCCTAAGTCTAAGTCTAAGTCAGCTCGTGACAAGTCTCACAATGGTTGAACCAAGTAATTGTACGGCAAAACATGCCTCCTTGCAAAATTACTGAACACATGTTTTGTGGTGATAATATGTTATCACGAAAACTAAAATATTTGTAACCCAAAAAGCTGCTATAAAAAATTTAGATACTTCTGGCATAACGTGTCTGGAAAACGATATTGTGAAATAATGCGCCTTGTAAAGGCGAAAATGGACACTAACGTCGAAAACGGAATTATCCTAAAAAGCTTTCTTAATGTCAATTCAGTAATAATGTAAAGTAACATAATTACAGATTTTTAAGCCGCCCTCAGGATACTTACATAAGTAGTGGTGAAGTGTCTAGTCACTTAATGCAGGCAGGACAAGAGTAGTGTGATGAAATAAATCTGGTTATATATGTGACATATACCGATAAAGGTAACATTTTAAGGAAATATGAGGGCATAAAACAGGCAAAAAAATCATAGGCTCTGAGCGAACGTGCGAGATATCCGCCGAAACTGTGAAGTAGAAACTGTAAAGCTCAGACGAAGGCAGACTGGCATGACAATTGAGTCGGAAGTGAAGGAATGGCACACATCAAATTGTTGCTTACTGAGACACATAGAAACACCACAGAAAAGTTATATGCATGAAACCTAAGTAGGATAAACCTGAGGAAGCTAAAAGGGTACCTTATAGGCCAATGTGTGATCAGAAAGCACCAGTGCAGCATCACCGAATGTGTCGGTGGTGCAATAACATTGAGGAGACACCTTACCACCTATTATGGAAGAGAAAAACTGCTAACGGGAAGCCCGAGCAGCGGTCCATGGAAGGATCTGATTAGGTACATTTGTTTTTTTTATGGATATCATGTACGCAATACGCAATTATTAATTAGTATTATAATACGCAATGCTGCAGCCCCTGCATTGTTTTGATCTTTAATTAACGGAATTACCGGCCTATAAAGGAAAAATCGAAAAAGCGTGACTTTACGTTACAACCATGTTTCACGGTATGAATAGTTATCGATATTTCAATATACCATAGCAAACTAGCTTGTGTGACACTCGTTCAGGAGTCAATCGTTCAGGTTTCGATACGCAGTTTTTTTATTATGTTAAGTTCCCATTGGTAATTGGAAAATCTAAGTTTCTTGGCAATGTTCGTGTATCGCCTTTTCTAGACCTGAAGAATATGGCGCCTTTCCATCCCATTTACTCATTTATGCTTTTTTCTTCATTCTGCGTCTGTTTCTTTGTGAAATCGTTTTCGGAATTGAAAACAAAACACCGCCACTACCTCGCGCGCTGATTGCGGAAATGGCGCTTCAAGATGTTACAGCGCCGCTGGCTGGCGTGCATGTCGCCGACGTAAACAAGTGCGGGCGGTGGCAGCGGAGGCGGCCGCAACTGGTTTGAGCAGGCCCAAGTTGGCGGCCGTCGGGAAAATTAATACACGAGTCGTGAGCGCGAAAACGTTTTCGGCGTGCTACATGATGATAATAATAATCATCGTAATGCGGACACACGACATCTGCATTCAACGCTTTTGGGCAACGCGACAGCGTCGACGGCGGCGCCTGGGGGCAGCTTGGCTGTGGACAATTGCATAGCATTACGAACGGCTGGAAAATGGGCAAGCCTGTTGGTAGCCCGTACATTCCCCGGTATTCCCAGTCAGAGCAAAAGCCGACAGCGAGAAGAAGTTAGCACTTGCCGGCAAAGGGATGAATTCCAGGTACAATTTCGGGGCCATTAAATTGAAACTTGCCGAAGCGAGGTGTCATGCGTGGGCAGACACAATTAAATATTTAACATTTTCGATACGAACCTCAAACTTTACGTACTTGTATGAAGTGTTTAAGGAACATGTGTGTACCGGTCTTGAACAAGGGAAGTGACGTGGTGTTCTAACTATTTAATGACATAGATATTCTGTGTAAGAAAGACGGAAATTTAGTATTGAATGACTATATAATAATGCACTTTTAAATAATTTTTGGAATTGTAATCGGGTACTCCGTAATTGAGGGAATCGAGACGTTTGATTTTCGATTATTTCTTGACATCCGTACCTCCTATCAGAAACATCATAGAGGAACATAAAGTAATTGTAGACAATGATTCAATTGATATTCATAAACAGCTTCATTGAGTTTTGCTTCTCGAGAATTATGAAAAGTCATAGCACATCCTGATACTATAAATACAAAGGTTCACAGCTATCGTAGATGTTCTACCGCGCTGCGCTTGGACAAATCTTTTGCGACTCAGGCAAATGCCACGGAAATTTAAAACATCTTCAAAGGGTTTAAAATTAAAAAAGTTTTGGGCAATCATTGGAATTACTTATTTAAAATTCAATTAAAATATCAACACTTATTCTAACTTCAAAAATAAAACAAATTTAGGATTGTCTTAAAACCTATCCACCTGCGAAAAAAGAGTCAAACAATACTCCAGTCAAACCGTTTTTTGATTTTAGTATCGTCGCAATGTATTACTTATGGGAATAATTGAATTTTCGTTCACATATTTTGTATTTGTCAAACTTGAGCAATCTTTAAGTTCTAAGCCCCAATGAATTTGTCTTTCAATTTGCAACAAACGGTTTTAATTTCTATTTTAGATTGGATTTGACAATTTAGTGTTAAGTTTTAATTACATTTTTGAGAGCAAGTATGATTTTTTCCCAAATCATTCACACAACTACTATCATACAGTCTTGTTTGAACGACCCCAGACTAGCTAGCATTGACATATCAAAGAAGAACATGTAATCATTTAGCACAATTAAGGAATATTTACAAAGAAATTAATTAATTGAAATTGAAATTTTAACATGGAAGGAGAAAATTTAAACCCCCGATCGGGTTGAAACCGGCGACCTTTGGGATATTGTGTGCATGAGTTAGGAAAAAATAATCATTACTAAGTACTTGCTCTCAAATATGGTTTTAATTTCATTTGAGAGATGCAATCGATTCAATAATTCGTACTTTCCAATGTAATTTCTCATTTAAAAAGTTGTGCTAGCCTTATTATTTTGTTGTGCTAAGATCACAGCGGTTTCTAAATCCTATAATAGTTTTTTTTTAAGTTTCCAAAAACAGGAAATTATGCTGCCGGACCCTGTACATTAGATATACTAGATTGCATGAATGGCTGTAACTATTTAAAATTTTGCCTGAGTTATTCTGTGTTGATTGATGCGTGGTAAAACAGCCATTCTTAATATGAAGCTGTTTAGGTTGAAACTTTTCACGCAAATCCGGCTTTGGTCCTGTCAAGATCAAAGTCGAAACGAGATGGGCCGTAATCGATTGGATTGCGTACGTGAACGTGGACGTGCATGCGGCGCGTTTTTGTAGTGTGCTAATTTTACGACGACCCAATTTCTAATTTCCAGAACACGAAACAGGCGTGTCGTCGCACCGCTTCGGTGCGCGATGCTCCCTCCGACAGCCGATAAAAATTACAACCGCGTCGCGGCCATAATCGAAGATAAGCGCCGGAGCGGCGTTTGACTCGATCGCCGATTACTTCCAGCGTCTCGACTCGTGTGCCGAGCGAAGCGAAATTGTGACTTGTTATTGTTGTACGCGCTCGGCGTGGCGGCGGCGTGGCATGCTGGCCCGAGGCGAGCCGCGTACGTGTTATTGAATTGAATCGGACGTCGGAAATAGAACAAAAGTTTTGACATCCCGTTGGCCTCAACTGGAAACCCCAACTTCCCGATTAACTCTAATATCCCGCCCGCCTGTCACAATCATGAAATCACCAGCTCATCGCAATAACATTCGCCGAGTCTATACAGGATGTTTGCATACGTTTAACTGCAGTGTTCGTTAACTGACAATGCTACGGTTACGGAATTCTGGCGAATCCCTGACAAATCTACTGTACATATTCACAGAAAATAAAAACATACATTAATCGATTTGTTATTAAATATAACTTCTTCGTGGTTTTCGTTAAATTTGATTCACGTATGACAATTTTATGTATATTGAAAATTTTACCTATAAAAAGTTAGTAGTCAGCCTCCCTACAAAATTCGTTTATTTATATTTGATGTTTTATATCGAAACTACTAATACGTTATAGATTGCAATCAAAACCGTAGTCGTCGTTGTGTAATGGTCGCATGAAATGACCAATTAAAGATCGGCCTCTTTTATGGAAATTAACTTGCGATAACTTTTGATTTCTTGATAATTGAAACACAGTATTAAACTCTAAAATCACAAAAATCAACAAAATGCGTAGATGTAAATATCATTCGCATCGGTTGTACGGGTTCGAAATTATCAACATTTAACGAGAATATAATAATAATAATACTAATAATATCACATATTTTAATGTCTATCGACCTTTGTGGGTCTTTCCGACATGGATATGTTTTATTTTTATTAGCATGTTTTTTGTATTGTTGTTATTTACAAGTATGTTTTGTGTTTATACAATTGTTTGTTGATTGAAGTGAGTTGTTGATGTATATGTTGTTGTTGTGGTTGAGAGTAGTTCTCGCAGTGAATTGTAGGCGACAGTAAAGTGATGTGTGAAGTTGAATGTTTGAAGCTTGATGTTGTGTTTGAAGTTGAGAGTTCAAAGTAGTGTGTTTGAATGAGTGTGTATGTTTGCATATGTGTGTGTGTGTGCGTGGGTGAGTGTGTGAAGTTGTTGTGTGAAAAATAATCACAGTGTGTGATGCCCGCCCCGAGGACTCGAACCTCGTCTGCTGGCGTGATACGCCAAGGTGCCACCCACTAAGCTACACGGACGGGCACGAGAAAATATTAACCATTTATTCTGCAAAACGCTTGTTCAAATGACGAATAACGAATTTATATAGATTTAGCTGTCAGGAACTGCTAATATATTTTAGATTTTCTTATTGCAATCAAAATTATAGTCTTCATTTCGCGTGTTAAAGATGTATATCTTTGGGGATCGGAGTCTTTAAATATGGGGATGGGGAGACGAACTACTCGTGTGTATATGGCATCAATATAGCATTATCTTGAAGAATTTGATCTTGCGTACAAAAAATCAGAATGGGAGATTGCTAACAACAAGTTAAATACATTTTCTCAATAGCCACACTTATCTAAATATCATGGTAATATTCATCAAACTCCTAACTTCTTGCCCTAAAAGGAAAACACAAAAACATACATTTATTTTAAATACAAATAACCGACGATGTTCATTATGGTCGTGGACCATAAGATAACCATGCCAACAAACAAAGGCGACATGCGCAAGTGTGGCCAGGCTTCTTCAAAAGTAAGGGTGGTGAAGGATATACAGCAGGACGAGTAATTTGTTCCGAGGCGCAGACAAAATTACTTTATGCAACACTCACCTGGGCTCGCGAAATGCAGTCAGAGGGTGCCAGCAAAGCATACTTCACAGACTCCACGGAAACATGATTTCTTAGTGGAACAACGAAATCAGCGCTACCAGGAAAAAAGGGAGGAAAGCATCGAAGTAGTTAAAGTGGTGGATACCGGACCTTCGTGCATGGTTAGATAAAGCACGCAGGACCTGCAACTTATACTTCACTAAAATAATGTCGGGGTATTCGGTGCGTATTTCAAACGCATTGGAAAACCCAGATGACACGTCGATACTGCCGTTCCAGACAGTGCCGAGCATACATTTGCTTCTTGTCCTGCATGGAGCACCACACAATGAGGAATACCCACGCCCAATCAACTGACCGGCAAGATGATGGCCTGCAAAAACATGGATGGCGGTCGTCTCTTTTTGTGAACAAAGACCATGGTTTTGATTATAACATTCGTGAAAATATCATCTATATTTGGAATAGGCGTGACCGAGTTCAACTTTCTGTAATCGACCCAGAATCTTATTGTACCATCCTTTTTCTTTGCTAAAACTATTGGAGAGGCACAAGGTCTTGAACTAGGTCTAAAGACACCATGTATTAACATTTCATTAACTTGTCCATCAATGATTACTCATTCTTTTTGCGACACGTATGATTTCATCTTCACACTGGGATTCCCTTCAACATCCATAATATGTTCAGTTCTATCGGTGCACCCCTGAAATATCCCTATTTTTATTACGCAAATCAATTAACTCGTTACGTTCTGTATCATGACTGTAATTGACTGTAATGACTGTAATTCTGTATATGTTTTTGTCATATTAATTCTCTTTTTCAACCTACATAATTTTAGTGAGCCTACCTTTATATCTTTGTTGTGGATCGGAGTGAATTATTTCTAAGTCTTTCAACCTAGAAACGCAACACTAGTTCGGGGTACCTTAACGTGGGAGTTAAATCGAGTATCGAAACTCTGCCCAAACAGTATCTATCAAGTTTAGTACAAGTGTTGAGTTGGTTGCCTAAGATAGGGGTTGCTTGCTGCCCCACTATGCTTAAGTTGTTGGGGATGCGCTCAGCAGCAATGGGGAGGGGGCGCTACGCCACACATAAAAGCGTGGTTCGCGCCCGATTCAGTTTATTTCTCCTCTGGTCGAGTTGTCGTGTTAACGTGTATTTTTCTTTTGTATTTGTGTATTCATTGTGCCGAGTTAATAAAGTCGTTGTGCTTGTTATTTCGTGTATTTTGAACTTTGACGGCTGAGGTGAGCTTTTGGTAATACTTGTGACACGATAACTCAAGGAACTTAGCAGAATATCCAGTTAAGTCTGGTCCAGCGCTATCAACGGGAAATAAATTAATGTTTCAGAAAACCGCGACTACCGCGTAACAACAAGACTGAATATATTTTTCAAAACCCAAAACAAGTTTACACGTCATCCCTACTAAATACAATTCTAATCATGGGGATGGAGGGACGAATTACCTACTAGTCGCGTGCGTATGTCATCGATGCATAGATAGATGGTTGATGTTAATTGTGATTTGATGATGTTTATTCTTCTTGTTTGTGCGGCAGTGGATTGCCGCCACACTATATTATAACTTATAGCAAATGATATAATAACACATTGGTAAATTCTAACTTCTCTCGTAACGAGAAGAAGGCAAGGAAACTCAGAAACTCAGAAAGTTTACGAAAAAATATTATGCAGCTGTTTATATGCATGTATATAGTATGGTTTCATTGATGGAAAATTATTCTGATATATCTATGCGGTATACCAATAACATATTATACGTTCTGGAGCGAAATATTAATTTATTTTTAATATGAGAAAATCCAGGATTCACACAATGTAAATTTCGTTCGAAATATATTGCATTAATACATGTGCACCGTATGTAGAATTACATTTAATCATTTTTCGTTGTATTTCAGGCAACATATTGATTAGTGCAGAAATGCAAGTAGATTAATTAAAAGAAATACCGACGTTTTAGAGTTTCGATGCAATTTAGAGCTATAAATAATTGTCCAGTCGACTTGTCACTCCACAAATTCCACACAGAATTACCTTTTGCAAAAATGAACACGCCTTCCACTAATTAATTTGTTACACAAGGCGCTGGTGCGATATTATGTTATTAAGCAAATGTTAGGAATTATGTACAAACATACTCGTACATATCTACTCATATGCACCCGTAAAAAGTACCCAAGTACCCATTTAAACGCGTTTAATTAGTTTGAGTATTACATCTATATTTACTAATTCGAAATATATAATATGGAGAGCAAATGTATGTATTGTGAAGTGTTTGCCTTGCTTGGGCAAACAATATTAATATTAATTCGGGTAATTTCCCATGGGGTGTATTAATAATGTTCAGACTATTTTGGAGTTTAAAATTCAAATAGACACAATATAATGTGACTAGTTATAATTATTTATCGTTAAAGTGGTATGCATAATGGTAACTTTACGAAAACTAAAATAAATGTTAAAAATATTTCATAGAATTTTAAATATGCAAGAGGATTCTATATGATATATGTCTATATGTCTTTTTAAGGAAGTCTTGCGGGGGACAGGTACACTTATTCACAGACATGCATAAAAGTTATTATTTTCGATTGCACAAGCAACTACGAAACTAAGAAATGCTCCAAACAAAGTATACATACTGTAAATGCGCCAAGCGACTTTATGAAATTATTTCCCCGCGAGTTGTAAGTTCGCAGAGCTACACTTAAGAAGGTTGATATGCCCAGCAGAGTAAGCAACACAAAGGAAAAATACACACGAAGAATACGGTACATACGCGTAGGAATAATGGTGTAAAAGAACTTACTCTTGGTAATGCTGGGTGAGAACTGATTTATTTCACATATTTCAACGCGCAAGAAGCGCCAAAGATGCTAACTTAGGTGGGCAGCGGTTAGTCGGCCGGACACATGCGCAGCTTGGTAATAAGCGTAAATTTCACCTCGGGCAAAACAGTTTTTTTTTTCTAATTTTAAGTATCGTTTTTGCTAAGGATGCCGGAACATATATTTTAGATTACCCCCTGGGGTAATCTAAAAAAAATGTATAAGTGTTATTTAATATTTTATCAAAAATTTCTTATGCAATTTATGTTAGACAAAAACTATTATTTGTGTTTTTAATAATAATAATATATATAATGCTTCACGGGTCGGACAAAATTCTACCGCGGGCCGCTCAAGCCTGCTCTACACTCTGTGTACACTCTAGTGTCCTAAAATTTGATAAGAAAAGAAAAACAAAAAATCGTCCAGTCAAGTGGTCCAGGATTGCCCTTCTCATTTTCTTCTCCAGTACCATTTTGGTGATGCCAGCCAGCCCTCCCCCCTTTTCCTCCAGGCATTTTCCGACAATATTCCCTCCTCTTCCTGAGAAACCTAGCCATCCCTTCTTTAGTCCTTCACAGTCCCTTGCCAGGTGCTCCCAGGTATCCACCCCTTCCAAACAAAATACACATTTTGTGTATTCCTG
>WSZQ02077023.1:0-16695 GCA_019419845.2 Weissflogia rhopalogaster
TATGTTTAATAAAGTTAGTCACATTTTTACTCCCGAAACATCTACTTCTCTCTTTAACATCTACAACAATTTGCATCCGACGGGTAGTCCACGCTAGTCCTGCTAAAAATAAAAGATTCGCGTTAATTCGCGGGTTGTTGCTGCTGTTCGCAACACACAGGAACATCAACTTAGATGGTTTGGGCACGTCCAAAGAATGAATAGCACCTAGATACCCAAAAAACTTATGGAATGGAACATGGAACCATAATATACAAAGACAGCTCTAATCGGAGGACGTCGATGGACGTAGTAAAGTGAAATAGATAGATGGTCGCCTATTTCACAGAACCAGGCGCACTAAGATTCTCAACTTAGCAAAACCAGGCGCAGCGGACAGCCTTTCAGCCGGTACTGGCACCAAAAATTCTACTATAGTTTTAGTTATTTCTTAGACAAAAAATATTAAAATGAATTTTTGAAGTTCTACTAGGAATTTATAAAATAATATTTTATTTCCCATAATTTTTCAAAAGTTGACATTTGAGAACTGACTTAAACACTACAAATTATTCTGGATATAATTGTTCCATAGTATAAGGCTCCACTATTTTGTTAGCTGTATTCATAAAATTCATCGCCAATCCCTTCTCGATGAAGGGCATGAAATCCTTTAAGAAGGCTTGAAGATTATCGTTCACAACATCATTCACCATTTTTGCTAATAAAACAAAAGCACTAATTAATTAACCAACATATATTATAAGACAGAATTCATCAACATACTAAGTGTCTTTTCCCCATTGAAGAGATTATCCAATAATATACTTCCACCCCCAACTGTAATCTTCATTTTATGTTCAGTAAACTCCAAGTAGTTGCCACCATCCCTTTCGACTTTTCTACCAACTATTTTGCTCTTAGCTAAACAATTTGCTAAATAACAAAATAGATTAATATGATTTATGTTGTAGTTCCTAATATTGACATTTTAGGCTGGTTGATCTGCGAGGTGTGTATGTGTTCGAATTCAAACAGGACATGTCCAAATATCTTTTAGATGTATGTAAATAAACTTATATAGGACGAGATGAATAAAAGACTTACTTAAATTAGCGTGGAATGTTCCTTCTCCTTTGATAACCAACATTAGCATTTTCCCATCTAGACGATATTTAGCTTCAATTTTAAGAGTAGGGATGTTAATTTGAGTATCAAAAACAATGTCATCAAAGTTTGGTCTATGAGAAAAGTTATTAACTATGTTTAAAACTTTGAAAGCTGATGTTATTTACACAATATCAATAATTTCGTAATTTCCTCCACCGTAGGCTTCAACCTGAGTAGTTTCAACTTTTATAGTACCAGATGTGTCTTTAATGAGATCGTTGATAACAATTGGTTCTACGCTTGGTATATTATATTCGGGATTACCTAAATTAATAATTAAAATATGCTCTTTTAATCATATTTTGCAATGCTTATTCCTTAATTATTACCATTTTGTAACTGGGGTCTTAGTTGTTCAATCGATTGTTTAAGACAATCTTGCGCATCAGGAGTATTTCGATGACAGACTTTCAAAAAAGGTGCTAAAATTTTATTAAAATTAAAGAAGAGCGTTTAGAAGCAAAGAAATATACACCAAGCAGGTTAAAAAACTAGTTGTTTAAATATTTTGAGTTTTTTAAAATTTGTTACCTTACCAATGTCTGATGCCAGTTTCAAATTAAAATTCAAAGCAAATGCGAAGTTATAACCGAAAGAATTATTTATAGGTTGATTTGATTTATACTTTAATAAATATGCATATGCATTATCTAGTCTTAGTCACAGGTTTATCTCAGATTGAATCTTTGTTTTTTGAGTTAAGTTCAAACGATTTAGTCAAACACATGTATTTTCAAAATCGTGCCATGAAAAGGCTAGACTACATTATCTATTTTTGTAATCTTATTTTTTATCAGAAGATTTATGACGAAACGACATATGCTACCGTTTTGGTTCTCTTTTTGTGGCGTAAATAGTTCCACTACTACGTAAATTTTTTAAAATATTCAGTTAAAAATAATAGCGATATTCTCAAATTTTTAGCTAAAAAGCAGTCCCGAAATCCCAAAGAGTTCATCTTGAAAAATAGGCTTTTTCCTGCTAGATGTATATTCCGCTTAAAACTATTATTATAACTCTTTACGTAGTTCATTAAGAGCACAGCAAATGCTCAAAAATGAGCAAAGTAATAAGAAGTTTTGCTCCATTTTTAAAATCAAATTTCACTATCACTTTACTATGTCACACTATGATTTTAAACTGTCTCCGAACGTTTGTTACGGGTGCTTATATATAAGAACATGTGTTACAACCGCGTGCACTAATTGAATGTTCAAGGACTTGGGTCCTCCTCTTTCAGGTAGCGTCTATAATTTTCTAAATTTTTGTATCAGCAAACATGCAATTTTCCCTGATAACACATATTTCTCGATGCCAAATGTAACGAATTCATCATACAAGTCATCAAAGAATGAGCAGCGCACAATAATAATGCTCGTTAAATGTTGTATGTTTTATATTTTGCAATCTCTCACAATCAGTAGATTAAATTAAATGTTAGCGAACGTTCTAATGTTCCATCAAGTTACAAATTGTTAACTGTGAGCCAATTTGCGAAAATTATATCGTATTTTCACCAATCAGCCAGCCGATCGCAATATATTTAAGTTTGCTTTTTTTTTAATAAATAAAAATTTGAGCCACAAGCTCGACATATAATTTATCACTAGTTTTGTAAGGTTATCATTACGCTTTGCGAAAGGGGTAATCGCATCTTCTCTTCAAATTTAATCAGTAATCCACGCATCATAAGGGATATTACTGAACAGCGTCTCGACAAAGTTGGACATGATTGCGATGAGTTTTCTCTTGAGATCCGGTTTCATTTCCTTCAGGAGGTCCTGTGCATTTGTGTTGATGAATAAATTTAATGCGGCTTCTACAAATTCAAAAAAAACAGAATTTAGAAGAAGAACCTCTTACAATTAGCGCTATTTAATTCTACGAATTTCGACGTACCAATAACAGCATTACTGTTGTGAAGATTATCAACTCCCATCTTGATATCTTTAATGCTGAAGTCCATCTTAAGTTGTTCCAGTTCTAGATAAGTTCGGCCATTTCGTGGGATGGGATTAGCTTTGATGTAAATCTTAGCTTTGACACCCTCTAGAATTTAAATTTCAGTATAAGTCATAAATGTAGATATATAAGAAGGCAATCTTTTTGCCGGTGACTCAGAATCAATTAAAATTTTCATATTAAAGGGACATTTGAGTCAGTGATAATTTTATTAGAAACTAGGTCAGTCGGTCAAAGGTTAACGACACTGTTATTAATTTTGTATATGACATAAGAATGTTTTACCATATTCTCCCCAATAGTTGCCACCACCTGAGGCTTTAACCAAAATCAGGACCCCGCTAGATTCGTAGAGAGCACGTGCTGAAATATGTGGAATGTAAAATGTGAATTGGAATTGATGAGTGTCAACATCAGACCTGAAACAAAGCAAATTATGTAAATTAATACCAATAAATATATTAGAAACGTTGGGTGTTTGCATAGCGTGGTTTGGAAAATGTTCGTGATTTTAATAATAATTGAGTATAATTCTGAATAGTAAGAGAAAATTAAATTTAACCTACGTTTCAATGGGGAGTCAAACCCACCACCACGCGAGATTCGAGTGCTATCGAATGATTTTTAAAATGAGCCTACATATGATATTTGAATAAAATGCAAGAACCTCAGTTATAAATAAAGAGTAAACATCATTTTTTATTAGCGGGATAGTGTCTGCTCGAGCCTCGGATAAAATGGGCTTCAGGGATCGAAGAAATATGCTCGGAGGGCCGGGAGTTCTCATCCCTGGTATCATCCCTGGGCACTATGATTTAATTTAAAAATTGAAAATTTATTCAAGATTTACTCAAGACTTTAAACTCTAACAAAACATACAAAATTTAGAGAGTGCGTTGAATATGGATTTTGATCATACAAAATCTAGTTCATTTAAACATATTCGTTAGTTCATGTTCATTATTCTAAAATAACTTACCTCACTGCAGTCATTGTTAAATTACTCACACCAAACGCATTAATTTGCCTGAATTTTGCACGATACCCATCAGGACCACTCCCCAAGGCAATACCAATCTCATCAATGACAATAGGCTCCGGTCTTTCAATCCCCAACTCAGGAATACCTCTACCCCTTATATATTGCATCAAATTATTCGCTGAATTCACGAGACATTCATTCACGTCCGGATCCGATCGACTACATTGTTCCAGATAATAATACGCTAGAAGAAGAAGAATAAACAACATTGTAGTTGGACACAGTAAAGTTTACAGTTAAAAAAACAGGTCCCACGATTAACGGTACACTTCATGCTTCATTATTATTAATCAAATCAATACATTTATCATGGTATTATCACCGTTTGTAATTTGATTAGATGATCAACTTACGATTACGACCTGTTCTTGCAAGCGTCCATCCAAATGAGATACTCAGGAGAGTAAATATATAGATTTTGAACATGTTTTACACTCGATTCGGTGCGGAAAACTGATGCGATCGTCAGTGATTGCCGACGAAGACTGGAATCCGTTGGCGTGGGACGTCCTTAAATAAAAACCAGCGAGGTGCTATCAGAGGTGTTGAGGAGCAGCTCGTCGGTCTTCGGCAGTGGGTTTGGGTGTGCATGACGCTGAAGAGTTCCGTTCCGTGCCAACTGACCTCTTACAAACTTGACCGTGACTTTGCTACACGCAAAGCTCAACACCATCCACCGTTTCTTTTGTTACTTGGAATTACTTTCTATCATTGTGTGTTTGGGTGCTATTATAATTCAGTAGAAGCTTAAGAAATGAGAGGTAAGAAAGTGTAATTACTAGTTATGGAAACGTTAATGAAGAGAATTTGTTCGATGTCTGTAAGCATGCGGACGTATAAAAATGGTAAAAGTTAATGATACTCATGGTAACCATTGAATGAAAAAGAAAATAAAAACACTTTTTACGACAGGTCATTCAACTATCTGATTTCTGTTTTGTACATGATTTTTGTGTTCTTAAGATGCATCAGATAAAGTTGACAAAAGTTTCATTGTCTCTGGAATACTAATGGAATATTAAATATAACCTTCAGATCTTCTGAGAAGTCATAAAGTATGTAAACATTTTTTAGACATAACTTTACTCATTGGGGAATACACAAAAATATTCCACAAATTTTAATACTAATATTGATATAGTCTGAAAAAATAAACATTGCAAAATTATGCAAGGTTCCACTCTCTGATTAAAAGAGATTATTCAATGTTAGATGTTTATTCTTACTAGTAATTACTTAAGTCGGGAATATTCGCAACATTTTAGAAGTTTGTTATCTTAAAAATGTCTGATGCAAATTGCATATAAAAATTTCATGAAATGAAGAAGTTATAAACAAAAGACGTGCATTTCTCGAAACTATATTTTTGAAATCGGCAACCAAAATATCTCGATAACAGTTCAATCAATTAAGAGCTTTATGATTTCTGGCGAAAAAATATCTCAGAAACTGACAATCCAATTTCAGCTTTTCTTTTTCTTAACATGTGATTTGTTTCAATTTGATAGATAGATTTTTCAAGTACAACGTCTATAATTATATCGTGATAACTGTTGGCGACTCGACTATAAAATGAGCAATTGCAAAGGATATCAAGACCATTGAGAAATTGATTATGAAAATTTCACTATAGATATGTATCATGATAATGATAATAATAAAATAATAATAATAATAATAATAAATATAATAATAATATGTTTAGTATACTTGAGTTGTTTAGTTAAAAGCAGTGTCGCTTGTTAGTTTTTTTTTTGGAATAATATGAACGATTTTATCCATTTGAAAGTGATAAGTTAATTCAGTCGCTCTATTAATTCAAAATTTTCTATGACAAATACTAGATTATTGTATCTACTTTAGTAATCCTGTAACAGTCGCTAAGTAACGCATGGTAAAGAACAAGGGGGTGGTGGAAGCCGTTCTCGGGAACAGTCCGGCAGTCGCTAAAAGTAGGGATGTCAAAAAAAATATCGGTATCGATAAGTATCGATACTACGTGTCGATACTTATTGACTTTTAACGATACTTTAATTTTCTATACTTATCGAGAGTATCGAATTAGTCATTTTCGATACTTTTTGACATGTCCCTACACTGAGGCCATCTGTTCATCACAACCCCCAATTATGATGGTAATAGTACTCTGAGCGACAGAGTCGTCCCCGCTGCTGCGTCGGTTAATTAGAAAATATGGAAATTCAATCATTATACATCAGATAATTTGAAAACATATTAACAGATGGCGCCAATGTGTATTTTCGATATCAATAAGTATCGATACTTTTCTTCGATATTTGGGTATCTATACTTCGTGAAAAGTTGACATCCATAGCTAAAAGAAGAGTTTTCTCAGAAGTATCAATCTAATCACCATAATCCTTAACCACGGTCTTACAACTGGCGCCCAACTAGTGGGTGGTGAATTAGGACATTCAGGAAAATTTTCTTTAGCGAACAGCCTTTAGTACAAGTTTTGTACCATACGATAATTTCCTCCGGTTACGATAATTTCGGACGCACCTAGAGTGCAAACGTAGATGAGCCCGTATTATCTACGTTCAAAGAAAGAAAATAACATGGCTGAGGGTTTGCCTGTACCCATTTTGATGACCCAAGAGCATTTGCTTGCTCTACTTGATGCAACGCAACATCCTGTTCAGCTTGCACAGAAAGAAGGTAATTTTGCAGAGTGTCAAACTGGTTTTGCTGGAAGAAAAGAAGAAGATGTGGATGCTTTCATTGATGCAGTTAAAGAGGGGGGTATGTAACAGTCGCTAAGTAACGCATGGTAAAGAACAAGGGGGCGGTGGAAGCTATCAACGTCACAACAGTGCCAAATGCCCCACCACGCATAACCCGCCGTTTTCGGGCACAGTCCGGCAGTCGTCAAAAGAAGAGTTTTCTCAGAAGTATCAATCTAATCACCATAATCCGTAACCTTGGTCAAAATAACTTATTACTGTTATGGCTCGTTTTTGACGGCACCAAATCTATTTTAATTTCTTGTAATTAAAAAAATATTAAATATGACTCCACCCAGCGATAGGCTTGCTACTCAAACCCGAAAGAAACTAAAACTGCAAAGCAAAAAAAAATTTTAAATATTCGCTTTCCTAAAAAATCATAAAAATTCCATGTTTCCCCGTAATGATTGAGACTGATGTTTAATAACACTTGCTAGTGTTAATCAAAGTAATTCCTATTTATTTACAGTCTACTTATTAATTGTAAATGAAAAAACTATAATACATTATACAAAATTAATTATTACAACAACTACTATACAAAATATAAATTAAAAGTAATGAGAAACCTATAAAAAGCAAGATTTCAAGTATTTTACTAAATATTTAGTTGCCTTTCGGCACGAAGAAGACGTCTACCGGCAAGTGAGTCAATAATTGATTGGAGATACTTTGGAAGAGATTTGATAATTTCCGTTTGAGTTGTGGCAGCATTGCTTTGACGACTTCCTGTCCGTTTTCGCGGAGGAATAGATTCATTGCCTCACCTAAAATGTATTTAAATTTTATATCAATTTAGTTTAAGTTCATTAAATTATAAGAAGAATTATAGTAATTTAGTATATTACTAACCAATAATTCGATTGTTTCTATAAATATCTTTTACAGCCATCCGTACGTGCTTAATATCGATATCAACCTGCAGAGTGTCGACGTGCATATAATTTTGATCGTCCTCTTTTTTGGCGATACTCACGATGCCTTTGACAATTGCTGTGACATCCTCTGAAAATTAATTTTAAGTTACGTAGTTTTTAAGTTTAAAATATTGCTTTTAAGATGTTATGAGATTAAAAATAATCATGAAATTAACAATTCTTACGGAATTTTCCATGAAAAGTCCCATTTCCACTCGCAGGAATAATAAGTAAAACCCCACTGCTTCTATATTTCGAAGTCATTCGCAATTCAGGCATCTTAATCTTCGCTTCAAACGGCTTTCCATTTTCGCTCAACCTTGAAAACAGCTAATTACTACCCATACATACAATCTACTAATTATTGACTCAATTCTTACTTCATCTTTGTAACTGTAAAATTACTAGCCCCAAAGACATCGATATCAGCTAAAGTAACCTTATAACCATTCGGACCGGACGTTAAAGAGAGAGATAGCTCATCCATTCGAAAAGGTTCCACCGGCGGAAGTTCAATCTCCTTGATTCCACTTGCCAGATACGGCTGTAGATGTTGCAGTGAGCCAATGAAGCATTTGATTATCTCTGGATCTCCCTCATGGCATTGTTTCACATACGGTGCTTTAAAGAATCATTTAGACATAAGTAAACCTTGGCATAATATTTGAAAATGAAAACGATGTGCGCTGTACCGAACGAAATGTACATAGTTTTGTAATCGTAAGTGCAAATACGATTACTCCATAGTTTACGACTTTGCTACAGGCTTTCAATGTTTTACAATTAGACTTTAAGACAATACATTTTTCAGTTCGTAGAATTAAAGCATAGTCACACTAAGCGTGTCTTGGAAAGGTAATACATGAAGTACACGTTAAACGTTGTAATAAAACGTAGATCGGCAAATCAAACGCGCTTGAGGCGATTTGAAGTTGCAAATTTAAAAAATCAGGCATATTTTCTCCGTTGTATCTTCTGGATGTTAAGCATTTGGCTCCTTGACACTCTCCATGAGTAGATTACTAGCATTAAGTGGTTAATTATAGTAATTGTAAGAAGTAGCCAATTCGTGTTTTATCAGGACATGTTTCGTTGAAATTGCTGATTTCACAGAATGGATGCGTGAGCTTTACTATCGGCGATGTAATATGTTGATTTCAATGAAACCTCTACAACAAACGCGCCTCAGCCATCGCCGATAACGACAGAAAAACAAATTCATATATCTGTATGGTGTCCACGCTTGTCGAGTCTTTAAAAAATAAACATACTCAACTTTGGGCACTTCATCTCCAGACGCACAATGTTCGAATTTACTGTTTTTCCGCGCTAAGAATCCATATCTCCGTTTTCAAATCCATTGATTTTAGTCTTAAATAATTCACAGAAATATACAGGAGAAAGCACGCACTTGCTTATTTGTTGAGGGAGCCCTTTATACGAGATGATACATATCGACTCATTGTCAGTCGGATCCAGTCCATACTCATTACACGCGACAATGCGATTTATCGCGCGTTTCCAGTACAAGCAGGCCTTTAGTCTGCGCACAACTACGCATTTGTTCTTTGAGCAATGACCCTTGAAGGCCTTCAAGTGATGTGCAATCGCACCATTTGCATTCTAGGTTTGCACAGGTTGCTGCCAACAACTAGTTCGCAGCGTCGTGTAAAAAAGGAGACCTTGTGTCAGCAAATGCCCCACTTCTCTGATGGAATCTTTCCGTTAACTTTGGTTATGTAAGTTGTCAGATTACCTTATTCGTAATCTGCAGTGTTATTAACCCCATGCAAATGTAATAGACGTTATGACATAAATAATACTTTTCTAATGTATACAGTTACTTACAATAGTGCAATGTTTACAAAGTTGTTTTGACGAAAAACTATTTTCATAATGAACAAATACTACTCCTTTTCGTATAATATTTAAGATATTTATCATTTTGTCTAAATTCCTAATGATTAATAGCAAATTTGTGCTGGAAATTTGATTAAAACTGCATTTTAAATCAAATTATGAATTCTGGAACGGGCGTGCAAAGAGGAAAGTCGATTCTTTCCTCATACACTTCTTTCTAGATGTTTGCAAACTATCACTTTCCTTTTAGGTCCACAACGCCAATGCATCCATCGTGACAAACCGAAAAGAAAGTGAAAGTACGCAACACCTATTTTAACACATTTACAAACGTATTGTTATGATTGATGTAACTATCAATAAAACTATATAATTATGATTTTTATACACAAACAATATATCATTATAATAATTTCTGTCATTATATAATAATAAACAACTGCATAAAATCCTGAATACACATATTTATTTTTCTTTTAATTAAAGTGTTTTAAACTAACTTTTAAAAAGAGTTATATTCCTATCTTAAGAATATAAAAGCATGTTATCATACTGTACAGTAATTTATATAATCAATGCTTGAAAAGATTTATAAAAAAAAAACTTACGAATAGTTTCCCAAACTTTTCCATCAACAAATTGTAAAACACTTGCGATGAACGCAATGCCAAGTTGCACCAACATCACTATATGATTATATGCAATATTATTGATCTTCTTAATGTTCAGATCTATGTTATTGATGTTGATTATCGATGTGCACGTCGTGATGTGTATAAATCAAATGAAGCAGGGCGGGCATCCACTTTCCTTTCTATAATAATCGCCCGACGTGCGTCTGCATATCAAGAAGTCGTGTACCGAGAGCGTACTCGCAAATGTCTGCGCACTTCTTGCACGTACGACGACGGTGACGGTGACGCTTGTGTGTCTATATCTCGTCGAATTGCGGTGCGCTATCGTCGATTACTCTATTACATCTGCGAGCAGTCGTGGTTACTTCTTTGTGTTTGCTTGACCGTTATTACGAGTTGTATAATTGCGCTCTTTGCACGACCGATACTCGTCGAGTGGAATTAAATAATACGTCCATGTACATGCGAGCGTTGGTGAATATATGTGCTTTAGGGCAGGCGGGCAGACTGCAAGCGGATACTTCTAATGAAATTAAAAGTTTCCTAATTGTGTTAGCAAGAGCGCGATTTATTTTTTACCAGCTTAGATTTGTAAATAAAACGCATTGGGCTGAATTTCGTATGAAACGAGAGCAAATTTATAGAAATTGGGGGTAATGGTATGTTTTGAAATTTTTAATTTGTGTTTGTACATTTCTGAGCACATATCTATTTATATGGTGATTTATTGGATTTTTTATGGCGTAGAAATTAATTATTTATAAAGCAAAATTGTAAATTAGACATTGAAACCACTTCAATGCTTTTATAAGATAAAATCACCTGACTGGACCATTAATATTAAAATGGTTATTGTTCAGCTCAGTGGTATAAAATGTTGGTAAAAAATACATGAATAAACAAAAAGAACGTGAGTAAGGTTTGATCCGCCCTTAAACCGTATCAAAAACCAGTAAACGAGTAACTTATCAAGAATTGCAATCGAAACTTATATATTCTAAAGTCTGTAAACTGGCGCTCGAATCAAAAGTTTAATAATTATTTTCTCGGCAACTATCAGGCATTGCTTCCTAGGATTTTCACCATATTTTTTTCAAAAATCTAGTACCCGACTATATTTTTAGTTTTGCGAAACTCATTTGACAGAGCGTGGACTCTCCTTGTTAACGTATATTAATTAGCAGCAAAGCAAAATTACAACGAACAACAAACGATAAAGACTACTTTCCAGGAATAATTATCTAAAATTGTATTGTGAATTCTTAATCAACTTTATCGCATTCGCGATAGTAGATCACTATGAATTCTATTTTTTGTTTCATAAGAGCTCGTAGGACTACGTAACTTCAGACCATTTATTTTCCGACTGTGACTTTCTTGTCTTTCTTCATTGATCTCTAGATGGGTAATACCCGTTTCCTGCAAGTATTTTTTGTCTCTCTCACCGAATAATTTTTGCACCTTTCCCTTGCGGAGCTCCATATTCCTTTTACTTAATTTCTCCGGGCACATTTTCGCTATGAGTACATCTAATGAATAATCATTAGTTTTTAATATTAATAATTACATTCATTTAGTAATAATTTTAATGTAATTATATTATTTTTGTGGTGGGTGTATCAAGTTGTGATAGGTGTATCAAATTATGGAGTCAAAATTATTTAGTAATTGTCTTAATTCTAATAAGTTTTTAGCCGATGCAGTATTGGTAAATTAAGAAATAGCTTCTATCCATTATTTTACGAGTTGATTTTATTCTAAATTGATTGTAACTTCTCCAATATAATAACTTATAATGAACCGTTCTGAACATTAATATTTAATTAATATACCTGACTATTCTCGATACCTCAAACTGTGAAAACCTATTCAACGAAAGTTGAGGCTTTCGAACAAGAAAATTGGGACATTTAAAATCCGCCGGATATATTATAAAAAATAGAGCCGTCACCTTATTTATTCATGTAGTTTCAATATTAATCACTATTTTCCGCAAATATAGAATTACATATTATATGTAATTTATTTGTAAATAATAAAGTTGACCCAAATTAATATATAAGCCAAAGTGTATTACTCCATAATATGTATCTTTATTTTGGGTTGCTCATGCAATTGTAAAACCAAATACAGTGGTACTTCGAGATACGAGTGCCCTAAGATAAGAGTGATTTGAGCTAGAGCACCTGTCGAGGAAACGAATTTTGCACGGGTATACGAGTGAAATTTGAAGGACTGCGCTTGTTTATTTCGCAGTGGAAGCATCTTTGCTAAGTTTTTCTAGGGCCTTGCGTTTTATTGTATTTATGTATTTAATCATATTTCTTTCTATAACCGTGTGTACTAATTGTAAGAAAGTGAGCGGAAAGCAAACGAATTCTACTCGTATCTCGAGGTACCACTGTACTTTTTTGAATATTTCACGCAACAATATCTTGACATAGGCAACACATCAAGCACTTATTCGTTTTGATGTTATAACATTGCAAATTCACTTTTTTATTTATTTAACAACATGAGCCCACCTGGGCAGCCTAGTGGGTAGAGCGTTGGTCTACAACGCAGGCAAAGGGGGTTCGAGTCCCCGGGATGGACAATTCTTCAATGTGAATTAATAATTAATTCACACTCCCAACACAAACATATACAGCACACAAACTTCTACCCTATCAACAATTAACCAACTTTCAACATATGCATCATAACATGCTACTTTCAACACTTTACAACATACTACTACTACACACACACACACTATTCAACACCATACTATCTTCAACAACATCTACAACAAATCACATTGTAAACGTAAAAATATATTTAAATAATGTAAATACATGTCGGATAGACCGAAATGGTCGATAGGCAATAAAATATATCAATTATTATTATTATTATTAACAACATGATTAACTTTGTTTTTGTTGATGAACGTACATTAAAACTTAACGTATTAGTTTATTACTTTATATTATTTACTTCTCATAATATATATGGAATCTCGCAATTTGATCTTTTTATTTATTTCTTTTACACAAAACCCATATAAAACGAGTTTTAATAAAACAATTCTCTAAGTATAGTGCACATAGTTTATGAATGTTCATTATACTTCGGTCAGTCGGTAATAATTCTAGGCACTTTGCGTATTATGTAATCCTGCAGATACTTGCAGGCAAGCTATTATTAATGCAATCGTGAAACTTCTATTTTTAATTATTGCTCATTGTTTTACTTATAATTGGATAATACACATAAATAACGAATAAGTATAGGAAATCATTTAATGATTAAAGCGATTAAATAAATTAGCATGATCCTACTGATAGGCGAAGAAAATAATATACCAGAATAAGGAGTGCAGGTTTACTGAGTTACTCCTACCCATTTGCTACTTCTCTTTGCCAGTTTATCTGCATTTCGCTTCTTAGTAAATTCTCATTCTGATTGATACTGGTGTATTCAGGTACCAAGATGCGTTTCAACATCCTTGTCGTTAATCACATCTTTTAGTGAAGCTGAAAGTCTGTTACATTTACTAAGATGCCCAACTTTCTTGAGTGAACTTTATTAATACATTTCTGTAACGAGTAATTAATCTCCCAAAGGTCACCCTTTAGGTCCTCCTTTGGGTTTTGGTTGTAGTGCGCCTCCCTTTTAAAATATACTTTTCGCCGTCATTTTTAAATGATTTTTTCGTGATAGAAAAAGGTCGGTCCAGGTAGAAAATATTGGAGAGTCAAAGAAGTACATGCAATGGTTAGTTTGGGTTGGCATAGGACAAAGTGTGAGAATTTTGGAGAAACAGATGTGGGAATAGAGGTATAGAAAAGTAGTGAAAGGAATCTACCCCGAAACCCCGAAACTTTATTGCTGTTCTTGACTTAGAGTACGGTTGATCGCATCTTCATTGTTAAGTTAATCGTTTACAACACCGAAAAAATAATTTTTGCACTGGGTGTTGTAAACCAGGTTTTTCTACCGGGCCGTGCTATTAAAAGAGAGAGAATGTCCGCCGCTCTCACTTTCACAATCAGCCGGCATTGGACAGTTTGTCCCTTCGTCCGAGCTGAGCTTGTCACGTTAGCGCGTTCCTAGCGCGTGACAGCTGGCAATGCGCGTCGTCAACGCCTTCAGGGTTTCTTTCTCATATCTTATGTATAAAAAGGAGATAGGTGATGTTCCAACCCCTAAGAAAGATATGCCAGGTACAAGATATTGTCCAGCCGTGTCGCTCTCGCATCGAATATTACGCCTGCATATTTCCACAGAATCAAGCCGCCTAGAAGATTATCTAGATAGAAATTAGAAATTTACATATCTTGGAAAATATATTAATGTGTTATACAATTACACATTAATCGCTTGTATTTCCACTTAAACTTCTTCATTTTACAATTTCTCTCTCTCATTTAATATCGCGGTCAGTTTCTGGAAACATTCAGTCCCCTTTATTGCACACTTCAAACTGCTTTATGGCTTAAGTCACTTTCGGGGATATTACCTGCTCCCAATCTAAAGCATTCAAAAATATGGCGGGAAACGCTACAATGTAATGTCACCACAATACATGTATCCAGTAATATTGCGAAGTAAGAATAATTACACCATGACTGGCAATACCCCATGCCGCATGTGGGGGCCGTACGGCAAATTTCCAAAAAATCCCCAAATCGATTCTTTCCCATAGTATTTCCGTCAATATTCCAAGTAGTACTCGATTTTTAAGGAGTACAATTCTTAAAAAAAGAATACGACACAATAACACACATTAAACGTGTACAGTTGGTCATACCAATCCTTGGAAATCCATAATTTCTTAATATTAAGTAGGATAAGATTAGATCATATAAAAGTGTTCCGGTTAATTGTTAATTCTCATTTTATTATTTTTTTTATTTGTGAGGAAATTTTATTTGTGAAGAAAGTCAAAGACCCACATGTAATAAGCAGTTAAATTAATCTTTGAGGATATATAAAAACTTTACTAAATGTTAAATCATGCTGTTGACTTTTCTTCAACCGTGTAAAAAGATTTTTTCAACCAGCTCTTGACCGTGTTCGTGCGGTTGTAAGCAATAACTCGAATAAAACATTCAACTTCCGCTCAAGTGCAAGCAGTGAAATTGGCGCGTGCAAATTCCGCTCTTGCATTCTCTCTCCGAATAGTGACTAGATTAATATTTTTGTACAGACAAATATAAACGCAGTCGAATACTAGCTGATTTCCTACTTGTATACAATATTAACAAGGAAATGAAAAATCATAGAAAATCAAAATTTGATACCAACAATAGATAATGCTATCTATTGTTAATCATTGTATAATCATTTGTTTCGTTGATTTTGACACTGATTGCAAGACCAGTACGTAATCGATGAAGTGTATCCGAGTGTTTATTTAAATATCCACTTACTACTTCGCAAAATAAACTCCAGTGAAAGTGGTACTTGCAAGTAAGTAGTCTATGTACGTGTAGCAGAGACGGATCTAAATACACTTTATCTTAGTAAAATATGGTTCTAGCAAGACATAGTTTAGTAAGAGAGAGGTGACATTCTACCTTAACCACCACATATCATTGCAAATCGGCTCAGTAACTCCAAGAAAAACAAAACCGAGTATTAGCTAGTTGTTTAATATATTCTGCAGTTTAATGTCGATGCAGTAATTGCATTGGTGTTGATGCAACAGTGAAATACAACAGTGGTGGGAAATTGGCAAAACATTTCAGTTTCCCGCTGAATCGAAGTGGATGCATGCAACCACGTACCACCTTACTGTCTTTGCAATTGCTGGTCTCGCGTGGGTATTGTGCGTAAATCATTGCAAAATGCGAGTACCAGCTTCAATCATTCGGCTGCAATGTGTTCGCAAAGTTGATTGATAAACGCTGGTTGATCGTCGGAGAGACTGGTAGCAAAGCAGCCATCATTTGTGCTAATCATTTACCTTCACGTGTACTATTATGATGGTGATAATGAAATCATTGGTTTTTGTTCTATTCTTTTGTGCCATCGATGTACTTGCTCAAATACGTTTTGGTAAGTAAATTTTACTTTAAAAAGATTTAAAAAAGGATCGTTTTTAAATAGTTCTATCGATTTTTTATTAATAATTTAAAAAAATAATAATAATAATGACTTATTTTTAAAATTTGTACATTTTTTTAATAATTACAAAAGAAATAAAGGTAAACAAAAAAACAATAATAATAGAAGTAAAAAAGTTTCTTTCAATTGGGAATAAGTTGCATTAAATTGACTAACCAATTTGAGTATCTGCAGTTGATGTGAAAATGACGACTTTCTTGTTTTCTGCAATCGTTGCAACAGTTTCTTGTGACACACATCTTTTCGTAATGTCCAATGAAAGATCATGC
>WSZQ02077034.1:0-19202 GCA_019419845.2 Weissflogia rhopalogaster
AAAAAACCTAATCGACTTTTCGTTCCCGCAAGATTTGAAAACTCACTATCCTTTTCGAACACAGCTTGTATGTGAATCACTCTCATGTTGAAGCAATACACAAATTTTACAACAAAAATAGTTAATATCAGCTCCTCAAGTCAAGCGCAAATATAGAAATTTGACTTCAAAAACGCTGAAATGTAACCATGATTATATATTTAAATTTCTAATGATTTAATTAATTTTTGAACTATAATAAAATCTCAGAGCAATAAAATAATTTAATAATAATTTTCCCCGAAATCGTTATTCAAAAATAAAACGTGTCACATGTTTATTACGCGAAATTCAGCCAGTGTGCGACGTGAGGTAAGTATGCGAAATTCGTATTCATTGCAGCACACACATTTTCACCAACCACTCGTATGCATACGTATGTACTGTACACTGGGTCCTACCACATGGGCCACTGACTCTCGCCTTATTTGAATATTGACATATTGACATGAATAAATTTACACTACCTGCGCATCCCATTATGACAACTTAGCAAATAACTCAATAAACCCAGTTTAAGTCAACATAATACCCAAGTGCGAAACCTCGGAGTGAACCTGTATATATGAAGATATTTCAGAATTAAATCTATTCCAGCACGATGGTACCAATTCCTATTCGAAACTTCTGCAATAAGACCAACACGCCCTCCCCCTGAAAACTATAAATCATGGCAAACTAATTGTTTTAGCACTTCCAATGCAGCATTAATTAATTAACGTCAATTTAATGATTCTATCCTTGAGTTGAATATTTTTTTGCACATGTTGGTTTTCTGCACGGCAAACAGCAACAAACTATACTACATTAATTTGACGCTCGAAAAGCATCTTGCTCCGATGCTCGATGGGAAACATCAGCAGATTCGTTCTGATATTTTTGTAGGATTTCCCAATATGCATTTTCTCGCGTTCCGCACAGTTTATCCGGCGTCCGATTTATTGCCGTGACTGTCGGTGCGCCGCCGCCGCCACCGCCACTGCCGTCGGTGGCTGCAACTTTTTTGCACAGCTCCGCTTCGGAAAGTTACATTTATTGCTCTTTTTCGGCGGGCGCATTTTGTTGCTTTGCATCGTTACCTACACTGGGTTACTGTTACCCACATTGCCACGTGCTGGATTTTCCCTCCTCGAGATCGGAAGCAAGGAAGAGGATAGGCCCAGCAGTGATGCCACCGCCACCATCGCGTCGCGTCGGCCCTAAGGGAAATTATATAATGCTCGCGCAAGTTTACATTGCAATTTATTTACGACTTGCTGCCACGACGCGGCGCGCTTGTTTTGCACCGAATGATTCGCGCGTTGATTTCGTTTTTCGTTTCAACGATTTCCACCGACTTTCTCTCGTTCATCGAACCTCCATCCTGCCTCGTTGCATCGCTTGCTCCATAGCCGATGTTGGGATGGAGAAAGCTCAGTCGTCTTTTCCCACCCCAACATCGGCCTCACTCATCAATCGTGTCTCATTATATTTTCCAAGTGCACATCTTGGTAATCTAATCAGCCGGCGAACAAGTAGCGCTGATCGTTTTTAATACAGATGCAAAATATATTTTGCGAAGCATACTAAGCATGCCAAGCCATCGATGAATATTCATGACTCGAGCTTGACGAAGGTGTTGGAACCAATCAGGGAATATTTCCCGTCTTCCATCGCGTATTTCCTTTGATAATTTCATTCCACCATTGCCAACAATCTTGTACATTTATACGCAACTTAATTGCATTGAAAAATGCGTTTAGAAGTCACGTCTCTCGTCCGACGCTTACGCCTTTGCGTCTCGGAAAACTTTTAAATTTTAATGTACACTTTTCGGCGGTGGGTGCTAAATTACAAGTTATTATTGACACTCGGCAAACTGAGTTATTAATAGGCGAAGCTTGCGGGCACGTATGCGCTAGCGTATCAAATCTTTTTAGGCCAACTTCTGAACTTTGGAATCATATAAGCTGCCTTCATCTCTCGGCGAAGAATTTTCAAAACTTTTGAAATCAATACTTCTTAGAGTCTCGCTAGTTTCCATCATATTTCACTATATTTTGAAGTTTTTCAAATTTTAAAGCGTTAAATTCTTCTTTATATTCTATCAAATTTATCAATTTTCACAAATTTTAAATAAATGTTAGCTGTTGCGTTAGGTGTTTGGTTTAAAAAGTAGAATAAAATAGTTTGCAAAAAGTTTTTTTAACAACTCATACCATACGAAAAAGTAAGCATTGTGCAAAAATGGATGTTGTTCAATTTCCACGCCGCGTATGTGAATATTTCAATTTCAATCACGCTTAAAAAATCCATTTCCTCGTTTGTGCGATTCGTATGCACTTCTATTATATACCTATATCGAATGCAGTGGAAGCACGCCGTGTAAATATTTGATAACAAATCGTTAAATATGTGAAATTAAATCTTAAATGATTTTCACCATATAAAATAAATCGGACTAAATGTATTTTACTCATTTTTGCATAAAAAACCGTCTTTGTAATAACATAAATTCAGTGAACATTAATTACTAATGGTTTATAAACATATAAAAAAAGCATTAGTCAGAAAAACTTGAAATACAGCGAAACTACTTTAAAACCGACAAATGTCACAGTTGTAAAGGCAAAATATGAAAATATGAAATATGATAATAATTGACAATTCTAAAATTAACTACATTCAATATAGGATCAACTACTGCATGAATGAGAATTCTATAATTTGTATTTTAGAATAATTTAAAAACTAAGTTTGAATTTCCCATTTTACCTCCATCATTTGGCCGTTGTGGTACCGTCGGATTAGGGTCTTCTTAAATCCATTTTCATCATTCATCGTTTATAATACTAAACATAATTAACTGATATTTCTTTATAAATAAAAACGATACTCGTAAAAACTTTAAATACCGTGAAACATAAATTGAAATAGTAGAAGCCATGGCAAAACCATTTTTATTACAGAACCCGAAGAAATCCTTAATAAAATGTTTTGATTATTTACCATCTTCATAGCAGTACATTAAAAAGCAGATTTTACACATTAAGTCAATAATCCTGTAATAAATCACCTCCACTAATGAATATTGTGTTCTTATTGCAGGTAACTCATCGCTTTCCTCAACCCTCATATCCGAAAAACCGAAACGGAAAACTGGCGTCGACGCATTCAATTCGAAACTCATTCCGTTCGCGTCGCCCACGTGCTGCCACGGTAATTAGTCATATCTCGTAATTAAGACTCCGGTTTGTGCGTTTGTCACGGTGCGGTGTAATTTACGACCGCTTTATCTGCTCCCATGCGCCGCTGTTCCTTTTTTATTTCTTATATTTTTAATTTCGAAATAATTGCCTCCAAGGACCGGCACGCAGGAAATTACGGCCGTTTCGCCGAGCCAACGTGTTTAAGCCCGTATCTAAATAATTTATAGCATGTTTATTGGGCTGGTCGCCGGAAGCAATAATCACGATCCGATTAGACGGGTCGATGCCAGAGATAAATATCGCTTATTATATATTATCAATCAACCATGAGGCGTGCTATGTCTGCTCCACTAACGAGCTATTTATTTACCAGTTAGCATTTAACTATTGTTATGTATCATGTCTGTCAACAGGAAGGATGGGAGATTTATTATTGTTTGCCACCATCGTGCAAACCCTTGTTCACGTTTAACAAATGCATTTTATACGGGATATTAAAGTTGATATTTATGTTTAATTTGCGGCAATTGTGGTATCGTCATGCGATGACATGATTCGTGATCGTCAACTTGCCGGAATTTTATTAGTTTTGCCGTTGTAAAAATTCTACGTTCCCAAGACAATAAATGGTTCTAATTTTATTGCCATGATAGGGTTTAATGCATTCTGAACCTGCATAGTAGTTTTTATTTGTGCTTTATTATATTTTTATGAAAGCAAACATTTCATATCCTAACTTGAATAATTTGTGTTCAGAGGGAAGGCTACAATAAATAAGTTGCCTAATTTTACCTATATAGATCTGGTTTCATAAAAGTCACTTACCGTCAATTCTAAGTCATTCCAAGTAGCTGTGTTATATTGACTCAAATTTTCATTCATTATGGAATCAAAATTCTTCGTTGTGTTTATGCACCAGTCGCCTAAATATTATGCCTTTACCCAACCATTTGGATATTGGGGAAAACCTGGATTATAGCTGCAGCGAAGGGTCAGGTTTTGGGTTAGGTTCTCCTTAATCTGACTATCTTCTGCCTCACCACGTTCTCCCACAGCCGCTAGACCGCTATCTTCAATAGTCTCACCGGCTCGTATGCCCGTCCGCCCTTCTCTGCCCACCCGTTGCCACCTATGCTATCTCAGAACACCTGCACATTCCTCTCCAGTCTTAGATAGCCAGGTGTGAATACCTCCAAATCCATCATGTCTTTCAGAATCTAGGTCTACTCTCGTTCCAATACCAATGCGGGCCGGAACACCTAGAATGCAGTGGTATGGAGAAAGGATGGAGGTGGGAGAAAGCGTAGGTGAAGGAATGGTTGAATGAAAGGGGAGTGTCAGTGGGCTGGCATCTGGTTAGTTTGGTTAGGCTACTTTATGTTAACATAGGTAAGGTTAGGTCGGATTAGAGTAGTTTGGTTTATGATATGTTTTCGGATAAGTTAAAACAACTTACCCTGTGAGACAAAATGAAATTAACCAATTTCATTAAAATGAACAGATTACCCTCTATTTCACAATATTAATAACCGTCAATTAGTTGAAACGTCAACGCCGTGGCTTTTATCTACCCCTACAAATAAGCCCGCTGAGCACGTTAAGGGTGCGCACAATCGGAGTGATTGATCCCGTCTTGTAAGCCAATACACGCAGCGTTCATCGAAGGCACATTGAGTGACAAAACGTTGGATTGTATCCCCCAGTAAAGCCTAGCAAGGGTGACAAATCATGCTCGAGGGCGCTCCCTCAGCATCTCTCGATTCTTCTTCACTCGCTACTCAACGCATATTTTTTTAGGGTACGCGTCAGCCCTTGACGGTTATCTTTTTATTCCGTAGCTTAGGTCGCGTCGTACGCTGTGGCTAATCCCCACGCAACGGCTAATGAAAAATTAGAATTACCTTTTAAGGTTATTTGCAATCTTTAAATTCTACTGCTTCTCACTTTAAACGAAAAAATTCAACGGTCTTCTTGAAAATTGGTTAAATTGATATAACAAACAACAAAGCTATAATTTGATCTTTAATATCTTTGCAGATTATTTGATAAAATTGAAGATTACAGATATAATAAAAGATGTTGATATTTGAAGAATTTTCCTAGTAAATTTTCAACCCTTACCTAATAGGTTTACTATAATGATATTTAATCCCCATTAAAATAAATAGGTCCGCATATGAACTTGACTTTTTTAGCCATTAGTGAAAGCCATTCACATGATTTTCTCAATACGGATGCTTGAGGGTGAACAATACACTGCACCCTATTTCGCCAATCTTCTTGACTTCCCTGCCATCCCTTCGCATTGCGATTCGCCGGACTCTTTCCACTGCCAAGCGTCGTACAAATACGATATAGGAAATATTTCCCGCGTTCCACGTGGATGCTTTCCGTGGTATGTGGCGGGGGACGGCATCGTCTCGCTATCATCGCTACCTATATTTTACGATCGTGTGTGCGTGCGGCACACGTCGAAGTCGCAAACACGTCATTATTATAACCTTCCTCGAACTGCATGGGCTCTGGGCAATCATATTGGAAGTGTGCACTTATTATTTTTCCACATCATAAATTTGCTATGGTACAAATCATTTTTCGGTGCTTCTTTTCTTTCGATAACAATCGCATTTACAAGTGTATCTATCATATGTACATTATACGATATAATTGGTATTGATATTTTTTTTCTGTACTCCTATTGTATAAAGTACACATTTCAGTATCGTTTTGATTAAGATACTATATTCATATATAATAGTGATAGAAAAAGTATAGGTTACAAGTCGCATGGAATGTCCTTTCCTCAATGTATGAGTTTCAGCTCTCGCCGTACGCTCGTGCCGCAATTTTTCATACTCTTGAGGAAGCGGGTACCATCTTATGTTCGTTGTGCAATATACAAGTAACACTAAGAATTTAGCTAAGGTTAAATGCTGATTACACTAGCAGCGCGTTACTACTGGACTGGACGCAATTGCCGTGTAAATGTGCGATTTTATTGCCATTTATATTTCGGATTTATAACTTGTGTTTGTTTTCAAATCCGAAAATATAATCCGATCCATATCCTCATTTTGTGCAACGATAGCAATTTCGATGACGAATAGTTTCAAGGCGATACATTTTTTTTTCAGGAAAATCATTTCACATCACTGTGCAAATAGAAATTTCGATGAAATTTAAGAATTCACCGAATTAAAATTCTTCCCGCGACATACTTACGCTAGATGTCACCACTTTCAAAAATGTTCCGTTTAAAGGTACGAACCAAATATAAAAAGTCAAACATTGTGTTACGAATCGATAGCGTAATACAAGCCTCCCAGGTCGACAAAGTTAACGGCTCACTCGGCTGCGTCCACTTTGTCGGCTAATATCCAACCCCCGAACTTCCTAACCATAGAACCACCTCTCCATCTGCCGCCGCCCCCTTAAACTCACGCTGCACCTAAACGTCGGGCCGAAAGTCGGATAGAAACACCTCGTTCTCGTCGAACAAGTCGGCTGTCGGCCGTTAGCAATGTCCGCCACACTTTTCCACCATCGTGCCACCCGCCCACTCTACACCGCTTTGTGAATGGCATTCCGTACGAAGCAAATGTATTCCTGAAATGCGGACATTGGCTGATAAGTGAGCCATTATATGCTCGAAAGGTGCGGCCATAAATCATTTTATATCTTCGCAGCGCCCGGTTTTAATATCACACTGGTGCACGAGTGCGACAACGCGAAGCGGCTGTGCGAGGGGGTGTAACGATGACGATGTTGTCGTTGGCAGGGTTTACGTCGAAGTGCATTCGGGATGGAATAGTGAACGTGACGATAGCTGCCGCCCGCGCCAGCAGGACGAAGCCAATCGAAGATATACATTTTCCCCCGCTTTACCGGTGAATATTCTCTGCTTTGGTTGCTCAGCTTTATGATATCCGTCGGCGGCAAGGGGATGACGATGGTTGTGCGGTGCGGAGGCGGCGTGTAACAAACGCAAACGCCGGCAATTTGCGTTGGAAAACCCGCCACCGGCTCGCTTAGTTTATTCAATAATAATTCTGTCAATATTTACTCTGCACAAAGGCAATCAGTAGCCCTGAATACCAATTATATTCAGACGTTCGCGTTTTGCTTGGTAGCAAAACGCACGTTGTTTGTTTCACACGACGTTGCAAGTTTTTTTTGTCATTTGGGTTTTTCTATTTCATTTTTATTTAAGTTTAGTTCATTTTTCTTCATAATTATAGATTATTGCGACTGCGAATACTTACAAGGAGAGTGTCTCAATTGTCTGTCACGGAATTGAATGAAAAACGTTGTACGAGTAGCTCATATATAGAAATAATTTGTGTTAATGGGAGAGGATAGAGAAGACGCCCATTCAGACGACAAAGAAGAATAGGACAAAAGAGAAGATAAAGAAGTACATTACAAAGTAGGGAACTACAAATAAGATAACCTCGAAGGTAGCTGAAAAGGTGGCGACCAATATGTGAGGCGAAGAAGACGACAATGAAGAAGTCGTCAAAACAGAAAACACCAAGGAAATCGACGGAGAAGTTGATAAATAAGACGACGAAGCCAAACACAAAATAGAAGAAGAACATGGCGACATTGAAGTATATGATCAACCAACTAAGCCAACGATGCAGATGACACAGAAGAAAGTCACGAAGAATAGAACGACAGAGAAAACGATGAAAACACCGACAAACTAGATTTTAGGAAAGTAAACGCGAAAATATCTCGAAACATTATATACTGACAAATATAATTGTAAATTTTTCACAAAATTGAATATCGCTAGTATAACAAGCATTACCCTTGTCGAAGTCCAGTCTACCAACGGCGGCGCCTGCATCGACGGCAACACAGGCAGCAAACTACTCCATCTCTCCCATAATACCACGTATTACTTTACATATCAAGTTGAGACACTGTATACGTGGCTATCAGCCTCGAGCCATTTGTTGCACAACACCCAACATGCATAAGGCCCTGCGAATGCACACGTGATTTGATTTCGTGTTAATTTGTATAATGATGATGTCCACACCCGACCATCCGCATTACAAGTTCTTCCCGCCAGGAACCGCAAAATATCACTGCGGAAATCGCATTCACAATCGCAATCGTTATCACAATCTTGAACTGCAATGGTTTCGCGTTTCAGAAGGACTATTATAGGACTTAATACGAATCTTCATACGAAATATTCAATTTTCGCAACAACAGTTTGTACAAAGAGCGATTAATGTATCCTGCTATTTCGGTGACAATTCCAAAACTCATTAAACTGCAACATCGATTAATCTTAAACCCACGTTTGTTGCATGAGAGCAGTGGGGGCGACACTAACACTCTGCTCTATTAATTATTTCACTTTTCATGCACTCGCCTACTCGACTTTGTGCCACCGTCCCTGGTTTGCAGCCACCAACACAACCGCCTCCTTCGTCGGAGTTCATTTCGCACAAATAGGGAAATTCTAGCCGCGGCACAGCGTCGTTTATAAAAGGAATCGTTTTATTTCTTAAGCGCTAGACGTAGACGCTTGAAGAGAAGCAGAAAGAGGCCGTCGATTTTTCTTCGCCATTTTTCTAACGTGATAATATAATCGCCACGTTTTTTTGCACTGAAACAATGCTGCATAGTTAGCCCTTCATTAACGGCTTCGTTTTCTTACTCATTTTACTACGCTGCATTTACGACAAATAATAAAATGTCTAATATTTCTCATTAGAATGCTTACTAAAATATGGAATTTATATAAAATCCAATTTTATATACATACAACCGGATTTAAGCCAATGTGTAGCAGTTTACCGTAATCGCAAACAACTTTTCCAACTTTAATATATAATAACACTGAAATGGTAGGGAATATACTTTATAATAACAGATAGAGACGTACACTTGGAGTAGTTTAGGTCATATTCAATAAACTCTTCAACATTCATTTTCCACTACTCATTTGGATACCTGGAAAATTCGATTTGTAACTTAACCGCATTGAAATTTAGTGAGAGTATATACTTCGCGCGCATTTAAAGCTATTTCACTGCATGTTACTACGATGGTATATCAAAAGTAAGATTCTCATTTTGTGTACAAATTTAAGTTGGTTCCCTGTTATTAATGTATATATCAAAAAACTTACATTTTTCTTAATTTTGCAACATGGTACATGATTTTTTCAGATGTGACTGTGAAGACGGTGTTCGGAGGTGTCGTGGGAATCTTCAGGAACATTGTCCAATAAGGACACGAACTGATTTTGAGTAACGCACTGTTGATCTTCTAAATCATCGAATCCGAAACAGGCTCCACTCTTCATCCTGAACTGCTGTGTGAAACCTTCAGCAAATGCTAGAACCATTTTTAGACTTGCTATATATACAAAGCGGATTGTTCTTGTGATAAGTATGTTGAGTTCCACATTACGAGACGTTTCCTAAGTTGAGATTGTCCGCTAAATCCCTTGTCTTTACTAAAAACTCGTTTGGCTTTACTGATAACTCGCTTAACATAGTATCGTGAATTATATAGGGGATAAGTAAGATATTTCATGATCAGATGAGGACGATTACGAGATCGGGATGTCATTTCTGGATGCGGGCTAATAGTAGCTGCTTAACCTAAACATTTACCATCTCTGGCAGGCTAGCTTCAATACATATGGCAAATCTGATACTGAACTTTTTTAAACGACCACATGATAGATCGATAAGACATATATGCGCGTTACTACTACGACTAACAGACTTCCTTCAACCCGTCGAACTGTTCGTCATTGTTCTTTTTCTAGTACCTTTTGGGTACCTAACTTCATTACTGCTCTTCGGTCTGTTTATATACTCATTTCCCCATGTGATTATTGTAGTTTCCATCCACATGATTGTGTCCTGGTGGAGTTAAACCTTAACGATACCTTAACTCACGTACATATTTCGTTTCCGCTTAATCCTTTATCAAATTTCCTATGCAATCTATGCCTTTTGGAATTATCCAGTTTTTGTGTTTCTCTTGTGTACACGTCTTAGAAAAATAAAGATGACCCTTGCCTAAATATTGCAGCACTGGTATTCATAATTATATACTTAATAATTAAATATGTTATAGGATTCCTGACAAAACTTTTTATTGTATATAAAGTTAATCTTCTAGATGTTACTCTTAATGTTTAAAAATAGAAAACATGGTTTATTGGTATTAATTTATACATTGTTCAAAAGGTTACACACCTATTTTTTCAAAGATGTATACATCCTTTCCGATCCCTTGAGGAAACGAGTCCTTTCAATTGTACCTTGGAAGCTTCAGGAATGTGCTCAACAAGTTCAGGGACCCCCTGATCTTTAAGCATCTCACAGATGTTCTGGGCAATCGCATCCGGAACGGGCGAACATTCACTCTGTTGTTCCTTGGGAACTTCCGTTCGATCCTCAGTAAGTGCTCTGAACAATTTGTAGAAATCCTGAACCGATATGCCATCTTCACCATAAACCTCAGCTGCCCTTAAATCTGCAGGGGCCGTAACTTTCTAACGTAGATAAATCAGTTTACCACCCGAACCTCGAATCTAATTAGCAGGAACGGTAATCAACACTTCAATACAAAAGTTGATGTACCGCCATTACAGAGATGACGAAAATAATGCAGGTCAATTATAATAAGCCAGAAGTGTAAGCTTAGCAACGATATATAAATTAACATTAATAAACCATGTTTCAGAATTGTAAAAATGATGGGAACCTTACTTTTCGTACAATCCTCTTATTTATAATGCGTGCCTTTAATAATTAATTTATATTATTAATATTTGAGCAGATTTACTTCCAAACAAATCGCATTAAAACGTCATACACGTATACTGATAAGTAGTTATTCACGGCAATGTGTGAGCATTTACAGTAAGTGCACATTGAACATGAAGTTTTCCCTTATGGTGTTATGTTGACTTACCGCAGGCGGGCGGTGTTCCATCCAGCGAGTCAATAAGAAATTAGCAAGATTTGTTGTCGGCGCGCACGAACTTTCTCAATAAAAATGATTTATACTAGCTATGCGATAAACTTCACAATGGAAAATGATTATATTTTATTACAACTTTTATTTGAATTCTGCGCACGCTGTGTTTTTGCAACTATTCCTGCTGAGATCAACTGAAAATAATAGTTAATCTTCATTTGTTACAAAATTGACATGTTTATACATCGCTATTATTAGTTATATATGAATATGTCATTCTTTATTGATCAGTTTTAATGTGGTTCCTTTATTTATTAGGAGTATAATATTTTGATAGATTACTTAATCTATCATTTCACCATAGAAACTAAAGGTGTCAGCGGCCTTTTTTGTAGCGCGATGAACGTACTGCGTTCCACAATGGTGTAATTACGACGGAAGGGAAAGGAGGAGAATACTGATATGACAGCCATTTTTGATAGCTCTGGGTCCTCATTTAGTCCTTGAAGGCCCAGAAATCAGAAGATTACAAGTCTTAAAGAAACATTAAATACCTTATCCGTAGACTAAATAAGTACAATCTTGGCGACATATAGAAATAGGTTTAAAATTGCTACACTGTTCGCCACAATTGGCGATTGATAATATACCATGTATAATAATCATAGCAAGCATTAAAGTAAGAAATAAAAATTTCAAAGAAAAGGAAACGATTCTTGCCAATAATATACTAACCCTACTTCACGTTAGAAAAAGTATAAACAAATAATGCTACAAATCTATCGTCACTCGTGTGGTTTTAGCTTGCCTCCTGCGGGGGTTAGTTTTCGGCTGGTATACGCGTCCTGCTGGGGCCTAGAGCTTCGCAGCCTGCTATCCATGCGCGCCCTGCTGTGACGCGTGCGGCGCCGAAAATCCCCTGCAGGAGCGCATGCGCGTTGAGCCTGCCGCGCGTATCCTACCGCCCGGCATCAGCCGCCACTCGCTGTTCGAACGCCGTCGCGACGCTTACATAACGGCATGGTTCCTGCGCCACGGCGAACATCGCGCTGCCGAACGCCGCCCGATATCCGCGCCGCCAGCGCACCAGCCGCCTCCGCCACCGTCGCCGCCGCGATTCAACAACACCGCTAACTTTGTCTAACGGCGCGCCGAAAACCGACACGATTCTGGCGCGCCCCTGTTCAGCAATTTGAAAAATTTGTAAAAAATACACGAAAATAACAGAACAGAAAAGAAACAAACGCTACAAGCAAAAAATACAAATAAAAGTAACAACATAAACAACATTAAACGCACGTACAGTAATCACATAAAAAATCACATATTCGTTCACCGTAATAATATGTAATTATATAACGTAATTGTAACAATTTAACAATAATTTAATATATTTCTACGTAAATATATGTAAACTATTCGTAAACCAAAAAGCAGCAATTATTCACTACAATAAACAGCGTTATATTATTGGAATATATTTAAAGAGTTGTAGTTACACGTTATCGCAAAGTTATCAAACCACCTCTTAGTTTGTGCTGAAGCCACGATAAAGTGAAACCAAAGTTAAAATTTACGTATAGTAGTGGAAAATTAATCATCTAGTGCATACCTATAAATATATTATACCTACAAAGCTAGTAAAATAACGATAATCACAATTTAGATAAATTATCAGTGTGACGAACCGACTCTTCTTCGTTCTGCTGTGTATCTCTGTGATCTTTCTTCTTCGATACAACTATTCGTTTTGTTAAACTACAAGAAATAGTGTAGACAGCGTAAATAGTGTCTGAACATTGTCAAACGTTTCGGATTATCCTTGCGTAGGCTCTAAAACTGAAAAATTTAACAAAAACCATGGAAGTAACTAATGAATTGTGTATGCATTAAAGTGATTGATGCTCATCATTGTGGACAATTTGTGAAATTGCGCGCCGATCAACGTTGATCAAGTGCAAAATTAAGTGTGGTACTGCGGTATTCAGCATCGCGGCCGAATCGTGTGTATCGAATGTATGCTCATGCAGGAACCGCGAATGCCGCGCGCCACCCGACAATGTAAACCGGACACCGCTTTGGATTAATTAAGATGTCGTCGATTAATCAGCGCCAGCGGCAGCACCACCACAGTGTTTGGGGATTTTTTATACGCAATATGGAGGGACGACAAGGGTGCCGTCGTTTCTGGTTCTCCGGTCTGCTGCCCTTATTGATGGCGACTTTATTAATAGGTACATTTTAATTATGCAACTTTTTGAATTCGATTTTTGTTGGAATTGATTGAATGTGGCTCATTTTATTTTGTTTTTACTGCTGAATAAAGGACATTTTAGTTAGCTAATAATTAAATGAATAAGAATTTTACTAAAATATGACGTGTGCAGATATTGAAACAATTTCTGTGGTCCCAAATTCATTAAGGTATATATTGCTTTAAGAGCAATCTTTTTTTGATCGGCTTCGCGGTTTGCGGGTTCAAGATTTGTACTTCTTTATAATATACAAAGAAGTATTATATAATGCAATTTGCACTTAAAGAAATATATATCTTAATTTGTGGCAATACTTAAATTTTTTTGGACAAACGGCTTAAAACGGTGAAAAATCCCGTTAACTGAAAATATTTCAATATATGTAGTACACGTACAACTATTTTCATGTAAATCAATTGAGGTACTCCCCTTGTTAGCAAAAACATATATTTTTTTATAATCAATATTTATCCAAGTGTAAAGATTTAGTTCCCACTGCTAATACATTTCACAATATTATTAAAATTTTAGATGTTTTAGGCGCCATCTGAACGAAGTAAATGTACGAAATTTGATTAGCAAATTATATTTATTAAATTTAAATGTTGAAATAATGAAAGATACTTTGTGAATAATTATTATTTATTCATATTAATCTATTAATTAGTTCTCAATTTATATTAAATTTGAAAATTATGCAGAAAACGTGCTTTGGGTTGCTTGTATTTATTAATTGAGTTAGTAAATATTGTAATTTGACTATATCCAAACAAAAACCACTAATACTAGTTATTATAGTTAGATATTAGTGTTAACAGAACTTCACCAAAAGATTTATTTCTAAGCTGATTTTTAATATGGAACATTTTCCTTTTTGTAATGTAAATGGTATTTTGTGAATGTACAAAATGTTTTAACAGTGATTTTTATCAAAAATATTGGCTGTAAATAATTGAAATATCAGTTATTTTCTTCCAGAAATCATTTTTTGGGTATATGTTGTTTAAGTATTTATTAAATATATTGTTCAAAAGTTGGGATATAGAGTTTAATATTCCTTTTACTTACGAAACGTCATCTATGGTATGTTAAAGCACTAACAAACATATGTAAAACATATTAAGAAATATGGTTTTTCGAGTTATGTCCTTGTCTTAATCAGTACCATAAGAGTTATTTTCATTTCTTGCGTCCTTTGTGCATACTGTATTTGATTCTGCTCAAGGAAATGTTCATTGGACCTTAATAGTCTGCGAATATCATAATCTTCCGCCTTATATTTCAAATATTGCTAGATTTAGAGAAAGGAAAGTGTTTTGGACCTTCATCAAATTATTGGTTTAACGTTTGCCTTTTTAACAAAGTATTTCATTTTGAAAGGGTAAAAACATTAATTTTATTACTGTGAAGTGATATTAATACTAATTTGGATTTTCAATAAAACTCGCCATTTTAAACATATATGATTTATTAAATATCATCTATATGAAGGAATATATACAATCAGTATAATATGAGTTATTTTCATAACGATATGAATTTGTCTTGAAATTGAAACTGTTAGCAATAAAGTTATTTGGGCTGCTTATATATCTTGATAACCAAATAATATAATAATTTTAATATATCTTATAATATATCTCTTATAATGTTGCAGTATTAGTAGATATATAACTATTAATATATTTTATAACTTCATTAAATGTTTGTTTTGAAAATGGTAAAAAAGGTAAAACTTTACTAAACATATAGGCTAATAAAATATTGAAAATTTATTTTTCACACTGTTAAAATTATTTTACATAGGTATATACTTCCAATATGAGATACAGTTTAAACTATTTATAGCTATGGGATATGTAAAGTTGTTTTTTTTTCTTCTAAAATATTTATAAGATATTGAAAAATATATGAAAATACAGTTTCAAGAAGTACATAATTACTAAGAGTAGATAATATTATTAACTTCAGTTTGTTTTTTTAAATTTTACCGAGTATAGACTGTTATGGTCCTTAGCTCTATTCAATTCTTTTTCAATGTAATTAGTCATATTAGAGGCTAACACTATTGATAAGTAGTAGAATTCACTTTACTATGTATCCTCACCGAGAATCGAACCCGAGACCGCATGGACAGTGGTCATCGACCATATCACTGCGCCACTTGACTGGACAAAATCAGTTTTATTTTACTTTATTTTAAAATAGGTATTAGCTTTAATTAATATCTTCAATATTATATGATATCAATAACATGATATATAATAAATTATGGTACACTAATATATTTGGGAATATTAATTTCCATTAAATATTTAAAAATATTTGTATAACAAATGTAACTCCCCTTATATTAAATAATTGTATTAGTAGTATCGTATTAGTCTCATAACCGATATTTACCTCTATACAAACTATTACCTATTAATAATCAAAGGCACGTAAACCTTCGGTGCAATAGAACATTTGATATCGTTTGAATGTAATCCTATCTTAACGCTATCGAAACTAACGCCCATAGCGATATAGATTACACCCAAGTATATACAATCCGAGTTCATATCTAGTCTAGACGCCTAGATGTTTGGAGCGTAGCGTGGAATAGATTAAAATTGATATTTAACAATGTATACTGTTTGGACACGCGCTATAACTCCGCCTGAAGTACAAGCGTGTAGCGTGACGCATTGTGAAGGCGCCGGGATACATTCCAAACACTATAAATAAAGTCTAACAAAAGTGCTCAAAAGTCTAACAAAATCAATAAAAAACAAAAATGATAGATGATTTTCAATATAAGCGGAATGTATACGTATATATTGAGGTACACACTGTTTTCTCGAACTCAATGCAGTGCATAAATCATATTTAATGTGACGTTATTAGCCGAAACCATCTCTGGGATGAATCGTGGGATAAGGGAGCTGATAACATCAGCTGGAATATTTGCCATAGCTGCGGTAGCACTCACATACTACATACTATATGAGCTTTGGAAATTTCGAAATCTTTAGTGTACTATTAAAACATGTAATATTAACATGCCTATGAATGTGTTAATATCACGATGATTACAATTTATGTTTAAATGGATTTTAATCATTGTCTTATTGATTACCTGTATTTTTAATATTTAATTACAAGTTTATGACTACCGCTTCGATCATATAGCGATAAGATTCTTTTTAGCAAAGATTTCAGTTAATAAAATAATGACTAGGTTTGAAATGTTGTAATTTGATTTTCTAAGCATATCGAATATGAATTATTGGGTTATCATGATTTGGGGATGTAACGTTTAATTTTATTTAATATTACTATATTTATGAAGAGGAAGATCTAGAGGAAGTAAAATGTATAAAAACTCTTAATTTCAGTTGTCTAGAGGTGTTTTACTCACGATCAGAAACAATTTGGTACAGAAAAGAAACACGTTTAAACACTGTTTTATAAGAAATTTAGATTTATTTGCGTACGATGCGCATTTCGCCACGAGGCATCATCAGGTACTAACAATTTACAAAGTGCGTTCACATATTTATACAAAAATATTTAGGGGTACAATATTGCGGGGGAGGGGAGAGCATAATAGAAAGTCTAGCTGGTCGTTTAAGACGTTAACCGCGTTATCATTTATGACCCTTTTTATATATAAGGCTTCAAGCACGTTTAGCTTGTAGCCTTTGGGGGCCAGATGGAGAATTTTTAGGCCGTCAATTGAACACGTGTGGTCCGCATTGATGAGGTGCTCGGCGAGCGCGGATCATTGTGGTTTCCCCGCGCTGTTGTGAGGCGCAAGTGTTCTTTGAATCGAATGTGGAATTTTACATTACAACTTACATACATTACAACATTACAATTTACCATTTTTAAGGTATATGGCTATCTATCTATGGGCTGGAAAAATATGTAGAAAATTATCTTTTTACTGAAATGAATTTATTAAATAATTTTCAATTTAGTTGAAAGAAGTTTCTCCTCAAAATATATGAAACAACGATGTATCTTTGAATTTATTTTTAGCAAAAATATAAAGTATCAGGCTGAAGAACCAATTAGGTCGATGGCCAGGTCTCCGGACCAAATACATTATTATTTATTATAAATTATTGGCCCCACTTAGGCAGCATAGTCTACCACACAGGCGGACGGGGTTCGAGTCCCTGGGGTGGGTACCTCACATGTCAATCACGAACAATTCAACAATCGCAATGCGCAACTCACCAAAAATAATAACCAACACCCAACAAGAAACCACTGACTGTATTCATACTATCACTCCACATCAAGATTCAATATCAACAGCACAACAAAAACAACGGCATCACATTACAATCGCAATAAAATGTAAGCAAAAATAAAACAATAAAATTAGGTTAGGTCGATGGCCTGGTCTCCGGACCAAATACATTTTTTTTTGTTTGAGTTTACCGAGCATCGACTACTAGGGTCATTAGCTCTATTCAATTATTTTCAATGTAATTAGTCATATTAGAGGCTAACACTATTGATAAGAAGAAGAATTCACTTTAATATGCATCCCCACCGAGAATCGTTCCCGGGACCTCATGGACAGGTCAACAACCATACCACAGCGCCACATGGCTGGACTAAATATATCATTATTATTTTATAAAGTATTGATATATATAGAATGTCGTTCTTTTCGAAATGTCGCCCTAAAATATACAATGTTTGTTGATGTATTGATGTTATTGTTTTCTTGAACTACAAATAACGATGCTTCGTTGAACTTATTTTTAATAAAAGTATACGTTATTAAAATATAGAATTTTGTTTTTCCTGTAGTGAACGGTATTTAAAAACGGATAACCATTATTTTATTACAAAAATAAATTAACACTCTGTAACAGTTTACGTTTGAGTTTATTAGAATATTACTGCAATTTTAAAAGTCTTTTACAATTTTTGTGGAAATCTATTTAGTCGTCGAATCATACCCGTTTTACATTGTTTTCTAAAACTTTGAAGTTTTAGAATAATTTTTCTTTAATTTTATTTTTTTGCAAAAAAATGCGGAGTTGAGTTAAAGCAAATTGTTTTTCATGTTCGAATGGTATTTTCTGAAATGATTAGCATGCATTATTTTATTAAGGCGTAAGTATAAAGACATCTCGGAAGGGGGGAAAAAGGTGGCAATTAAAATTTTTGTTGAAATAAACTTCCTCGTTGACTATTTCCCTTCAAAATGTTTGATGAGTTACCTAGATGTATAAGTAGTACTGGACCTTTTTCATATTTTTGTGGTCTTTTGACCACCCGTCTGCAGTAAAATTAAATATATTGCGCTTGTTAAATCATTATTTTCATGATTAATTACATCAGTAAATACTGTGATTGAATTACGACTAAGCCCATGCCTTGTTATAAGAAATAAGATACATATATTTTAGAATAAAGATTAGAAGTTACTTTATTTGTGACTTCCTTTAATTTACGATAAATTGCCACTCATTCGGATCAAACATTTTTATGTTAAAGTTTAGCGATACAATCAAATGCTACAATCAAAAATGCTGGTAATTCATGCTAGAAGAGCATATAGTAACCGTAAAGAATGAATTCTTTGATATTCATAAACAATTTTATTGAATGTTCCATCTCGAGATTTATGAATTGTCATAGCATATCTTAGTACTAGACGTCTACGATATGCGCGGCTCAGGCAAACGCCACCGTAATTTAAATAAAAATCACAAAAATCGAAATCGTGTATATTTATAGATATGATAGTATC
>WSZQ02077045.1:4967-19195 GCA_019419845.2 Weissflogia rhopalogaster
AGCATTCAATTAGGCTAGTTTTTTTTGCTTAATTTAGGGGAGGAATTGCATTTACCAAGTGTAAGAAATGTACGCCTCGTTTTTTTAGTTGCTAAGCTGCGTCTAGTGTCCATAATTTTAAACTTCAATTTCAATTTTCATGTTCTAGAGAATTTAATTTTAGCAAATTCGAAAAACCACATTCGAAAAAACTACAGTTAATTTCCTTGAAAATTTAAACCAATAAGCTTATTAAATCAATTTAAGAAAATAGATTTTTTTAAATCTGGTAAATGAGGTTCTGCCCTTAAATTCTGCTTGTTTCTCTATTTCGTTTATTTAAATATAATTCATACTGGTTTGTACTGGTCTAGGATGAGGGTAGGGCTTGTAAATGAGTCGAAGGTGAATTAATCACACCGAATTGTAATACCGAACAAAGTTATTAGCATATTTGATGTGGTTCTGTTGGTGGTAAATATGCATTTAATCATTTATTGTCATTTATAGTCCATGTGCTTTGCGACAATTTTCAGGGTATTGATTCATTCGCGTTTCCGCACAGCGAGCTCCGTCTGTGTTTAATTTGATGTCATTTGGTTACGGTGCGGAGACGTTGATTAAATGCTTGACGATTAATTAAAATTTTGAATTGCAATGTATTTGATTATATGAAAATCGTTCAAAAGTACGTAAAATTGTTACATTTATAGCTTTAGAATTATTTAAAATATATATAAAATATGCGCAGGCTTTTTATGGGGGTTCCCCGTTTTTTCTGGGATTCTCCTTTTTGTGTAGTATTTTTTTCCTTCGGGGGAGTTCCCACTTTTTAATGGGGTTCCCCCTTTACGGGAGGGGTGTCATTTTCTTTGGTGTTACCTATTTGGTTATATTTTTGTTGGTTTCCCTCTTTTTGCGTTTTTTTTTTTTCATTTTGTGGAGTTCCCCCTTAAGGACGGGGGGCTTATCTATAAAGTTCGGTATTTATGAGGGGTTCTTCTTTCAGGGGGCTATTCCTTGGGATTCCTAAATCCTTCTCTTTATGGGAAGTCCCTCCTCCTTTTTGGGGTGCCCTTTTCTTTGGGGCTCCCTAGTTTTATGGATTTCTCTCTACGTTTCGGAATTTTTTTCTTCCTTTTTATGGGGTTCGCCTTCTTCGCCCTTCCATTTTGAAATTCCATTTTGCCCACACAGCCCCGAACTCAAATTTATCCCTTTGATATTTTAGTGAAAGTAAAGGAAAATAAAATGGGTGACCTTAGTATGGAAGAATGGGGGTCTTCTGAGATATTTTTAGGGAAAAGGGGAGTTCATATATTTATAGGAGAGGTTAATACTAAAATTGCATTTTAACAATTTAAATATAAACGTTCTCCTACTTTATCAAAATTAATATAGTTTTAAACCTTTTAATCCTCTATTATAAACCTCAATTAAAATTCGTATATTCATAATATAACAAATTATAATTTTCTATAAGGCTTTCAAGTTGTGTACACTACTTCCCGTAAGTTACGTCGCGTCGTTAATATTGAATTAGTAACTAACTTTACAACTTTAGCAACACTATGAAATAAATTTGCAAAATCGATTTTAAAACACCTACTCCTACACGTAATGTAAGCAAATCCCCAAGGTATGCAAAACCACAAGAAGCAAAGTCCTCCTAAGTAAAAACGACCAAGAAGGGCGAACAATAAGCCAAGCAAGAATAGGTAATTTTTGCTAAAAACGAGAAAGAAAGAAAAAGCAGAAAAAAAATAAAGTATAGGCAGGTGGGAGGAGTAAAGGTGCAAAGGAGGAGTAAGTAAATCGAAGACGGTTCCCCCTACTAAACCAATCAAGACAGCGTGCGGTGGACGGGCAAGGCGGAAGTACACTAGCGTGTGGTTGAAACGTTCTGCAGGTGTGCAGTTGTTGTCCGGCGGGCGGGACGGCGACGCGCATAATACGCCAAAGCTCGCAGCCGGAATCGGCGGCATCGTTGTCGACGTGCTGCTGCGGCGCCAACTGCGCTCATGGGGCGGGGCCGGGCGGTGGCGCTTCGGCGCCCGCCTCCACATCGCTGCGTCAGCTGCGAGACCACGCCGAGAGCGCGGGCGGTGGCATCGCCGGAATTGCAGCCGACTCGCTGCGGATCAACGGTGCCATGCGGACACTTCGCCAGGTAACACCCTCCCTTTACACAATCCTGCACCAATACCGTCCGTAACCACACCCAAACCACGCCCCTTCGTGTATAACACCTCCCCCAAAATCCGAATAGAATATTACGCATGTTTCTTATTGATTTAAATTATATTTGTGTTTCTATCAAGTTATTTTGATTTTTTTAATGTGATTTGTATGTTTTTCTGCACGTTTTTTCGTTTTTTATTTAGTTATTTTTATTCTGTGTTGGTATTCTTTGTGTTTTGTGATGGTATTTTAAGTGATACATCAACCTCCGGCGATGAAGTCTAATGGATTTATTTCTGGCGACAATCCTTTTTACAAATATCTTTTTTGTGGTTTGCAAAGCACCGCAGAAAGATTTACATAAGTGTTTTCCGTAAGCGTTGATATATTGCGTCCTCCTTTTGTGGAATTGAAATTGTTTGGCGTTTCGAAAATAGTAACCACGCGCGCCAAGTCGGGCAATGCAATAAACCCAAAAAAATATTGGCTGACTTCCAAATTTCGGATAACAGGCCAGCAGCATAATAAGAGACATGTGGGCTGTTAGCAATCAGCTGAGAATATATACGTACCCAGCCGCAGAGTGAAACAGACAAGAAATAAACCAGCGCCATCAATTGGTGACGCATCGAAACATATCTAAACAGATTTTAGTAATGCGCAGCTCAGGCAATAACGAGACGCGTACGCGATTTTGCACTTCACTCCAAAATTGACTCGATCACCATCTATCTTCTCCAAAGTGTTCTAACCTCAATCTTCCTACTTTTAGGTTTAGGTTGTTAAGTGTTGGCACATATAAAAATGATCTTCATGAACTTCATTTCATTGTTTTTCTTTTTTTATTACCTGAAATTTCAAATCCTTGAATTACCAACTTCGGTTTGAGGGTTTGAGTTCTTCTAGAAAGATTTTTTTTCGTTATGTATGTTTTTTTTTGTTTTCTCGCTCTCCTTCTAAGATTTTCTCTCTCAAACTGATGTGTTTTTGTCTTAATTATGTTTTGGCCAATTGTGGCGCTGAACGATGATGATTTTGAGAGCATAAGATCCTATCCAACAGGGCTCGGGACTGCTGATGTCCTCGCAGACGATGTCGCAGGCGCGTCGAACTCGTCTGAAGCGCGCTCTCACGGAGGTCACCAGCGACACCGTGTGCTATGTGAGAGGCGGTTTGCCTATCGCTAATTTAGCGTACCTCTTAACCACGCCCTCGCTAAACACCCCGCCTGTTAGCCGAACAAAGCACGCCCCCTTCGCAGTTATTGGCGATACCCACGCCCACGCCCTTCTAAGAGCAAGTTTACAATAGCTTACACCCTCCACGAACACACCCCCTAGCTTATGCCCCTTTTGACACCTTCAGCTACGACCTCTGGTCCAGAACCAGGGGTAAAGTTGCACGTGCCGAAACGTGTGGTGTTTTACTTTTTTCCGTTTTGGAAAACATGTAAAACGAGATGCCTGGGAGCGTGAGAGATGATGCAATGGATATGTGAGGGAATTTCTTGCAGTCGTGGCATCGTATTTCCGGTTTGCAGAATGGTTTGCGATTGACAGATGTCGGTTGCAGACACGGGCGCGATTTACCGATTCGTGTTATTACCTACGTGACCTATGGCGATGGCACGTGGGAACACGGTTTTGTTTTGCTGGACCGGCGAGAAACGGGACACGTGCAGTGCTGCATCATCATGTTTCGTCGATATTCTGGAATTTAATTTCGCACATTCCCACTAAGCATGCTAATGACTGCATTTGAATGATATTGCCATTGATCGGGAGTGGATAGGAATAGGGACAAATTACATGTTTGCCAAGTTTAATTTCCTGTAATTCTTGATCGTTCCCCTCTAACTTATTTGGTGTACAATCAAATGTGGCTTCTGATTTAGAATCTAGTGGTATTCACAGTCTGGACCAATTTTTAGTTAGAGACTATCGTTAGAGACTATGGTATTCTTAGATTCCCCTCTCATTACCTGGAAGTTCAAAAGTCTTATGATTTTTAAGAAACAAAACATTTTATGGAATATAGAGGTACCCTAATTCGTCCTTCAGGCTATGAACAACTATATGAATAGCAGTCTGATCCTAGTTGGTCCCAGTGACGACTATGAATACCAGTCGAAGATTATTTAGTCCCCAGGATCAGTCTGGCCCTGAATCATTCTAAAGGCAATTCTGATTCCAAGTTGAACCCTAATTCGTCCCAGGGAGTATAATTATTACCATGCTGGCGCAGGTTCATCGCTGAGATAATTATGAATACCAGTCGCATATTAATTAGTCCGCCGAACTATTGTGAATACTACACTGACTCTGGTTCACCTCAGAGACCTATTATGAATACCAGCCGAACCTAAATTCATCCCTGGAACTACTTTGAATAACAACCTGACACTGCTTCATCGCGGGGTCGACTATTACTACCAGTCTGACCATGGGTCATTTCAGAGATAATTATAATTACCAGTTAAACCCAAATTCGTCCCTGGTAGTACTTATGAATTCCAATCTGATCCTGGAACGTCCCAGAGACAATTACAGATAACAGTCGAACTCTAATTCATCCCCCGGGGCTACTATGAATACTAATTTGATCCAGGTTCGTCCCAGAGATGATTATGAATATCATCCTGGCCCTGGTTCGCCCCAGGGACGACTATAACTACCAGTCTGACCCTGGTTCGTTTCAGAGGAAATTATGATATCCAGTAGAATTCGCCCCTGCGACTATTATGAATACTAGGCTTACTTTGGTTCGCGCCAGAGATAATTATGAATATCTACCGGACCCTAATACCTCCCCCGGGACTTCTATTACTACCAGCCTCACTCGGCTTCATCCCAGGGACTACTATAAATACTAGTCGAACTCTACTTCATATCTGTCGCTACTATGAATATCAGTGTGATTCTGATTCGTCCCAGAGAAGATTATGAATACCAATCGAACTCTAAATTGTTCCAAATCTCTAAAAAAGTTACAAGTCAACGACGATGAATAAAGTTAAATACACCAATCCAATTTTATCAACCATAAAAATCATATTTTTATATAACTCGGTGGATTATATTATTAACTTTCCAATAACGGGTTGATCAAGATACAAACTTCCATCATAAAAAATGTAACGAAACCTCCAATTCCTCCCCTTCCATATTTCTGGAGGCAAAATTTTTATGTCCGTTGCAAAGATAGCGATGACGTCTCAAATTGATCCTCGGCCGACAAAAGGGGATCCGACAAAGGACTAAAGGGCCGGAACGATACAAAGTCAACCTTCAACGAGTGCTGGGAACTCGGGGCCCCGGGATTATCTCCGGCCCGCGCAATGAAAAAAGTTGAAACGCGTGACAGGATTCATTGTCCTCGAGACTCAATGACTAGAGTGTTCTGTCAAATGGTCGGCTATTATTTCCCAAGCCATGTGCACACGTGCACAGCGACCATTTCAAGTAATATCCGTCATCCCGACACATATATTCGTAAATTGCGGATACCTCGCGTCGTCGCCTTGAAGAAGATTTGAATAATATCAAATGTAGACAATTCAGGCAATGGCAATATCATTACCACCTTCAAGTACCCTCTCACCATCATCACCTAGTCGACTTAGTGTAATTGCTTGATCTTGATCCTTCTCTATACTTGCGTGCTTCTTTATTACTTCTGATTCGTTGCTTCTTGAGCACTTCTTGGCCATTCCTACCCTCTCCGGGAGAGGATCGGAATGGTTTTAATTACTTAACTCGTCATTTTGGGTTGGACAAGCGGTGATTACAGTCGTAATCCCTGGATTGTCAAATTAGGGAACAATTAGAGCGTTTTAAAATATAATGAAACCTGGTTATAACGGAAAAGCATGGAAATAAACTGAAATTTTATGATTTCAGAAGGGAAGGTGAAATTTTCTGTTGTAGACAAGGCAGGTTTCATTGTATTTGAATTTTTTTATAGGTTATCAAAGTTGATCCAGTAAGGTTCTTTGCAGAAAATATGGAATTTTGTTGGGTATACTTGTGACATTACTCTAATCTAACGTAATCTAATCTAAACCTAATCGAAACCTATCCGAAAGCTTTCTTAACCGAACCGAAACCTAAGTGAAGTCTAGCTTATCGAAACCCAATCAAACTTTAACTAACCTAACCCCAACTATACTAACTTCAAACAATCTAACTTCAATTAACCTAACCTCAACCTAACTTTACCGAAACCTCACCGATAACTAACCAAAACCTAACTAATCGAAACCTAACGAAATCGAAGTCTAACATAACCTCAACTAACGTAATCTAACCTAACCTAGCCTAACCTCAACCAACCTACCCACAACTAATCTAACATCATCTAACCTATCTTTAACTCTTATAACTTCAATTAACTTAATCTCTACTAACCTCAATTAACCAAACCGCAACTAATTTAACCTCAACCGAAGCTTAACAAAACTTCATAACCAAACATCAACCTAACCTAACCCTTAAAATATAGTTAAAAAAACGAATATTTTTCTAAGAAAAGAATTTTACTTGATCATCGAATAAGAGAGGTTAAAGAAACTTGTGTTTTTAACCTAGAAACTTGTCTTTTTTCTATTCTATCATTTTATTTTCGTTTCTTCTTGGAAACTTTCAATGTTATTATCTGTCAAGAATAACATCGATACAAAATCTAATCCAAACAAATTCATCTCACATGCATAATACATAATAAAAGTAGTAAGGAGGCACGCAAATTGTACATAATAACCGCGAACATATGTGAAAATAGAGGCCCCCTCCGTAAGTCTAAGCTTGGCTTTGGAAAAAGAAGTGAGCGCTGTTCAAATATGTATGTCACGTATCGATTGATCGGCTCAGCGATTGTTTGATATGACGTCCGACAATGGTCAAATGCACAACATTGTGCTTACGTAATACTTTGGCATAGCCTTTGCGCTACTTGTGCATGATGAATCTCTTACAATTAGTTGGACAGCGTTCAACTGTGCAACAACAGAACTTGTTACCACGCGCTGCTCTAGATGTATGCAATAGATATATAGATAAATGGAGAATGCACAAGTGCAATCACACACACCAGATCGACATCATCGAGGTGCGTGCCTCGTGGACATATTCTTGAAGTGGTAGCAAAGGCAGCAAAAAGCAAATATTCACAGCTTTGAGATCATCTAAGAGCATTTCTTTTTAATTAACTGCTCTCTACTCACTCTGTAGAGAATGCAGGAGTGTGTGTGTGTGTATGTATGAATGGGGTGTGTGTGTATATAGAGGAGTATGTAGAGAAAAGAAAGCAATGCAAGTGCACATGTGCAGCTTGTGAATTGTAAACCCATTTGGTTGATGAGGGTTGATGAGTTTGAATGCAAATTGTACATAACAACACAGGGCACAGTGAATGTGGGTCGATGGTGAATTGATGCTTGTGACATGTTGGGACGTGTTGTGTGCAGTGTTCAGTGCGGTACCAGATTGGTGATTGTATGGTTTTGCAGTTGCGGAAGCCCGCGTCGACGCTCTCCATCCCGGGGGCGATGAAAAACGCGAACCGCGACTCGAGCGGTGCGCGTATCGTCGGTCAAGAGGAGCCGGGGGTCGCGCTTGTTGGTCACGTCGACTATCCGCGCTACATGGAGGAACGCACGCTCGGCGGCAGCGTCTACAAGTCCGGATCGTCCGGCAGTCTCAAGCACAAGCCGAACGTCGGCTACCGGCTCGGCAGGCGCAAGGCGCTCTTCGAAAAGCGCAAACGCATCAGCGACTACGCGCTGGTGATGGGCATGTTCGGCATCATCGTGATGGTCATCGAGAACGAGCTCTCCAGCGCCGGCGTCTATCGCAAGGTGAGCCCTCACAGTACCTACCCCCTGAACAGAACAGTGTCTTCACCCACGTTAATATACCTAGACGTGCTCAATTTTGCAGGAGGAATTTTACTCAATCGCGCTCAAAACTCTGATATCCGTATCGACTGTGATTCTCTTGGGCCTAATAGTGGCCTATCACGCTTTAGAAGTGCAAGTAAGTGAGGGAGTTTTATGTGTGGCATCACGGGGAAGGCACACTGTGTACGTCGAAGTCAAGCATTGAAGTTAACCGACAAAGTGTCTGATGTTTGTAGTCTTAAGACTCACTATCCTTGATAATCTTACCAATCCTCCAGATCCTGACCTATCTTCAGATCAATATCAGCAATTATCTTTAGATCCCCCAGATGCCACAGATCCTTGCAATCATAACCACAGATACATTGATACGATGACCTTTGGGAAGTCTAAGAACACGCCTGCCAAGCGAGTTCTTGACCCATGAAGGGTACTTATCACTAACACTATCGTCAGCAAAGACGCTCATATTCCTCAGATCCTACGTTGACACATTCACGTTAAACCAATGAACTCCTGAATTCCAAGCGAGTTTTCAAAAATACCAAATAGTACTAACCGACGCAGTGAATGATTGCTTTGTAGTCTTTGAGACTCACTATCCTCGTTTAACAACTCTACAGTCCCTGGCTTTCACTTCAATATACCTCAAAGACCCTCAGATCCTCTAAATCGCAAATTGCAATCATACACATTCACATGGATACTATAACCTAGATCCCACATTGCAATCATCTTCATTCCCATTCATTCCTTGACCTTTGAGAAATCCTAGAACATATTTACTCAAAGCATACCAAGCGAGTTTTCAAAAAGTATCAAGAATCTTGAATCACACAGGGTCTGATTGCTAATATTTGTAGTCTTGAGACCATAAACACTATCACTGATATTCTTAAGAATCCTACAGGCATAGATACCACGGGCCATCATCATCTCAACATCAGTAAAGAACTTCATATTCCTCAGATCCCACAAAGACATATTCATGTTGATATTATGTCCTCTAAACATTTACTCTAAACATTCCAAAGATAGTTTTCGAAAACTCTTTTCCAAACTACCAAATAATTCCATACCGTCACATCAAAAATTCTCCACCACGTAACCCTAAGCATGCCAAGCGAGTCGCATCGACATCAGCTAGTCGCATTCGAAATGATTGAATACATTACCATTCGAAAATCCTCACGTGCCCTCATTTCCACCATAATGCAGTATAAATCCCACATCACCATATTCCCGCTATCCAGGTCTGAACCCTCTGCGCGCTGAATTAGTTATCTAATGCTATTGTCAATATGTCTAACGTCTAACGTATTTGCATTGTTTCGGGTGTTTCTCTATGTTTGGGTGAATCTAAGATTTTGCTTTTTGTGTGGTAACGCCCCGCCAGCTTTTCATGATAGACAATTGCGCCGATGACTGGCGGATCGCAATGACATGGCAACGGATCTGCCAGATCTCTATGGAGCTGCTGATCTGCGCCGTGCACCCCATTCCGGGCCACTACAAGTTCGTGTGGAGCACGCGGCTGGCGAATAAAAGTGGCGGCACGGGGATCAAGTGTGTGCCCTATGATGTGCCCCTCTCGCTGCCGATGTTCCTCCGTCTCTACCTAATTTGCCGCGTGATGCTGCTACACAGTAAGCTGTTCACGGACGCGTCGTCGCGCAGTATCGGCGCGCTCAATCGCATCAACTTCAATACGCGCTTCGTTCTTAAGACGCTCATGACCATCTGTCCCGGTACCGTCTTGTTGGTCTTCATGGTGTCTTTGTGGATTATTGCTAGTTGGACGTTGCGACAATGTGAAAGGTAAGTTTTGGTGGAATTTACATAGAATCGGATAGGAGTTTACTGACTAGATTGGAATAGATTGGTCTGAATTGATTGGGGTTAGTTTAAGATGATTGAAGTCGGGAGGATTAAAGTTAGTCCAAGTGGATTGATCGGGATTGGGCCAGATTGGTCGGTATTGTAGTGGTTTGATTTGGGGTTGGTTGGTCTGACTTAGGTTGGCTAGTAATGGGTTGTTGAGGGTCTGTCAGTGTGGGCCTGTGATTATGTTGGGAGTATTTTAACTTAACTTAAGACCGATTAGATTGTTATTGGTCCCCTTAAATATAATTGATTAGCTCCATCTGACTAAAAAGAGGTCTGTGATGGGATTGGTTAATTTGGACAGGCCTCAAATATCCTAAGATAGAGCATATTGATCTCAATTATCTTGATTGGGATTAGTTTAAGATGTCTGAACTTGGGAGGGCTAAAGTTAATTCAGGGTTGGGTAAAATTTGTCTGTATTGTGGTATCTTAGCTTGGATTGTTTGGTCTGTTTTGGAAGGGCTAAGATTGGTTTGATCTACTTGATTTAATGTTGAGAGGTCTAAAATAGCTCAGCAAGATTGATTTGGGTTAGCTTAGGTTAGGATTCGTCAGTCTTATTGTGTTTTGATAAGAAACAAAGACCTAAGATTGACTTGATGGGGATCGACCGGATTAAGTTATGATTACTTTGCCTGAACTTAAATTGGAACAGATAAGATTGTGAAGAGTTCCTTCGGATAGTCTTGGGTTTGCTTGTTCTGTAAGCTCTGTTGAGACGAGTTCACGTAGCCAGGCTTGAGAAGCCTTATGGGGAGCCAGATTAGTCTTGGTTGACATGCCTGCCTTAACTTATCCTTGATATGTGTCGTTTCTAATTGATGTTATGGATCAGGCTAGGTTATTTTGACATGGTTGGTCTTGGATCTAATTGATCTGATCCGATCGACTAGCTGTGGTTGGCAAGAGTTGTTTTTTGCTTAAAATGTTGTAAAGTAGATTAAAAAACACGTATCAGAAAGGACATTCGAATTGAGTTGGCTTCAGAATTGAAATGTCAATAAAAATGAGCTGTAGGAAAACAAATTGAGCGGAGTAAACATCCGATAAACATACTCATAATACAAGAGTTGTTTATTTTATGTTGAGCTTAAATATGCCCAACCCCCGCGCCTTCTGCCCGCCTGTCAACCAGCAGGATAACACGCATAATACACACGCGTCCTGCGAGGAATAATGGTAGTGACACCATTTATAACGGAAGCACCATGACTCTTTTTACGACTCGTTCGCAGGTTCCACGACGAGGAGCACGCAAATCTCCTGAACGCAATGTGGCTCATCGCCATCACGTTCTTGAGCGTCGGCTTCGGGGACATCGTTCCAAACACCTACTGTGGGAGAGGGATCGCCGTGAGCACCGGTATCATGGTAAGCGATTAAAACATCTGATCGTGAGCCATCAGAATGATTTATTTGTTTCCGTTCTGTTCCCTCCAAAAAAAAACATCGTTACTACTTCTACGACTTCTACAACCTTGATAACTCTACCGGTTTATCCCACAAGGGTGCTGGTTGTACAGCCCTGCTAGTGGCGGTCGTGTCACGGAAGCTGGAGCTGACCCGCGCCGAGAAGCACGTTCATAACTTCATGATGGACACGCAGCTGACAAAACGGGTGAGTGTGTACTCAGCGGTGGCAAATAATGAGGTCTCATCCGCCCACCCCGATGACAAAACCGTTCCCCGCTAACCATTCCCACTCGGGTGCTCCCTCGGGAGCATGTGTGTGCGTGTGTTTGCAGTTGAAGAACGCCGCCGCCAATGTCCTGCGGGAAACCTGGCTGATATACAAGCACACAAGGCTAGTGAAACGCGTCAATCCGGGTAGGGTGCGCACCCATCAAAGGAAATTCCTCCTCGCCATATACGCGTGAGTACATCCATTATAATTTACTCTCAAGCCGGATCTCAACTCGCAGCAATTAACTTTCGTTTGTTTCTCTATCTTCTGCGGGTGTGGCTCAGATTACGCAAAGTGAAGATGGACCAACGCAAATTGATGGATAATGCAAACACCATCACCGACATGGCTAAGGTTATTTTGTATTTTTACTTATTTAGTAGAGGGTTGCCATATACAAAAAAATAGATTGAATACGTTAAATCACATGATGTCGACTATATGATGCCTCCGACCGGATTCGAATTTAAAATTCAAAATAAGCTGCCTCCTATCAGGATGGAATGATCATTTTCGACAAAGCATAGTTTTTCATTAAGGGAGAAAATATGACGCACCCGACCGGATCTGAAAGTAAAATCGGAAAATACGCTACATGTTACCGGATTGAAATTGGTTTTCATCAAATTGTATATTTCATCATTTTATAGAAAATATGATGCATCCAACCGGACATTCTCTTACCGAGTTCGAATCGATCGTATTTGTCCAGTCATATTATTTTATCATTTTGAATGAGAAAATATGATGCATCACACCGGATTTTAATGTAAAACTTAAAAATATGATGTACCGACCGAATCTGAAATGATAATTTGAAATATGAAATATTTGTAATTGGATTTGAGATGGATTTGGTTGGTTTTTCATCGTTTTTACGGAAAAAATGCCTCCGGCCGGATCTGTATTTTAACATGAAAAAATATGATGCATCCTAGCAGGTTGAAATAATCATATTCAACAAATCATAGTTTTTCATTAGTTTGAATTAGAATTTAAAACTTGAAATATGATGTATCCTACCGGATTTTGATGCATCTTACCGGATTCGAAATACAATACGACAATTTTCAATAGTTTTAAGCAGAAAAATAAGATGCACATTACTAGATCAGTATCGATATCTCCTTCAATCAGTTTCGAAATAATCCAATTGAATTAAATGTATATGGTAATTCCTCCCAATAGACAACCCAATATATCTAACAACGGATGGTTTTATGGGTTGCCTAGAGTAATCCAAATTGGATGCAATTAATCCGATTTAATGTCGTTAAGTTTTCTTATTTTTCCCGAATCTCTCGCAGACGCAAAACACCGTCTACGAGATCGTGTCGGACATGAGCTCGCGGCAGGACAGCCTCGACGAGCATCTAGGAACTTTAGAAGATAAATTAGTAGCACTTCAGGAGCAATTGGAGCTCCTGCCCGATTTGATAGCGAATCGAATACAAGCTCATGTAAGTGGCTGGGCGGCTGAGTGCAAGTAGTGAGCAATGCCGCGCCGTTCCCAGCGATCTCGCGTTGATTTCATTCTCGTCACAATACTTATACACCATTCGTTTACATTTGCGGATATTTGTTCCGAAGGAGGGCGCTGCACACATACCTCTACCCTTAACTATGTTTCTAGGATTAACTCTCGACAGCTGAAAATGGCGCAATTATTACCTAACCAAATTTTATTGCTGTCAATTTGCTTTTACATTCAGCAATTTCCTCCAAAACTCTACAGATGCTAATAAAATAAATCAGTTTCGGGATATCGGGATACACTCTATCTTTTAGTAGAGTGTATGCCGATTTCCCGAAATTAATTTTAGTACTTGACTTTTGAAGAATACAAGAAGTAAACATGAGTGTAGCCTGAAACCCCGAAATGTTAACCCAACCTATTTTAATTGTATGACTCTATAAAAAGATGACACCGTTTTACTTTGTTAGGCACCATTTTGTTTTATTACAGGACATTTATTAGTAGAGTGTATGCCGATTTCCCGAAATTTACTTTAGTACTTAACTTTTGAAGTATGATTGATGTATATAGTTTCATTTCGAAATTAAACATTTGCAATCCAAAATAATGCATAAATGCACTGACAAAGGAAGGCAAAAATTGTCCTCCTCCTTGTCGGATATATTTTTAAGGTCAAAAGGGTCAAAAGCGCATCAAAATCCCATTAATAGAAATTATTTCAATATATCATGGCGGACAATACGTGAACTTCCCATATGAGTATTATAATTTTTTTTCGGGAAAACGACCATCATCCTAAGAGATACTAGTAAATGAATGCAACTGGTGTAAGAAGAAAATTGCACTTTAGATTTTTGGCACAGAGTACTAGTTTCTATTTAATAGCCAGAATAAATGAAATTCTTCAAATTCATACAGAATTCATAAACTGTTTCGTTCCACCATCAGTGTCACGCGATAATAAAAGCGACAAACCATTCCCATTTTTATGGATAGTCGTAATAAATAATTAAATTAAATGTTCCAGTCACGTGATTCGTATTTGTGCGATTCGAACGTTTCATTTCAGTGGCTTTTTTTCAGTTTTCAGTAAAATTCCAAACTTTAAATAACAAAGCATATAT
>WSZQ02077056.1:0-15044 GCA_019419845.2 Weissflogia rhopalogaster
GTGTGTGTGTGTGTGTGTGTGTGTGTGTGTGTGTGTGTGTGTGTGTGTGTGTGTGTGTGTGTGTGTGTGTGTGTACTGTGTAGCGGCGAATGAAATTTGAATTGAAAATGTGTGCTCGGCTCCTCGGTTCGAGCGCAGCGAACAATTTGTTTTGTCAACGTCACCGATTCGAAACGAAACAGTTGGCAGCAGGGACAAAACCAGTTGCAATGGGAACCACGTCCGCTGCCTTTTGCAAATCGGAACGGTTATGCGGGCCGGTATAACCTCAATTCTAAGCTCCTTAATGGTGTGCTAAATAGTGGGAACCGAATGCTGCGCAAATGCATGTGCAAATAGGCGCGCACGTATGTTCACATAATGCAAACATACTGTACGTACCTTGCTTGCTAGGTTAGTTGAAGTCGCGGACTTGACTTAAGTCTATTTATTCGCTTGGCCAGTGCGAACCAGCGCCGGCAAGAAACTGCACAAAAGAATAATGAGTGTCTCATTGTGTGTCCTGCGTTTGACAGCGGTCCATTGAAAGCGATACAGGCATGAAAAATTATTGACAAATCGATGGCGATTCCTTTGCGAGTTATTTTACATTTAGACAGGTTAGGTTAAGACTGACCAAGACCTCGCTATTTGAGGTTACAGTTTTACGCTTGTTTATGTTTCCTGTATAGGGCTGGAAGGGGAATGGGCGCAGGAGGTTAGGAATGCGGGGAAGAGTGTGCAAGGTTGGTTGAAAGAGAATGGCAGGGGGGTGGCAACATTAAAGGTCCTGGCGAAAAGAAAGCAGTGGCTGAGGAAGACGGCGTAGCGAGAAGAAGAAGAAGTGGGCAACCCCATAGGACGGTGTCGAGAAGGAATGTAATTTTTTCTCTTTTTCTCATTAAGTTGGTTTTGTTATTGTTTTCATTTTATTTAATAAGTGTGTTTAATGTTTAGTTGTATTTTAAAGTGTAATGTTTAATTGAATTATGAAAGGTACGATGTAATGCCAATAAAGGTTACATCATGATATACATTTGTTTCATGGCAGAAAGACTGTATTGGTCGATAGCCATTAAAATATATCTATATATCTATCTATCTATCTATCTATAATTGATGGAATTCCCTGTCGGCTGTTGGTAAAACATTTTGAATAATTAGCTCAGAAGATACACACACTTTTATCAAAGTTTTACAAATTTAGTTTGTTTTCGGACGATGTACATTTCGTCGCAAAAAGTTTGTGTATCTTCTGTGCTAAGAAGAATTCACTTTACTATGCATCCCCTCCGAGAATCGAATCGGGAGCTCTCGGTCAGAAGTCATCGTCCATACCACTGCGCTACTTGGCGGGACCTGAACACTACTATAACTTACAAAATTAACGTTAGGTTGTGATAAAGCTGCATTTAGTCAAGGTAAAATTCAATTAAAGCAAATCTGTTAATGATGACCAAAACATTTTCTAGTCTTTTTTTGGCATTGTAGTTTCTCATGACTTAAATTAACCAATTTAACGCCATTTTAGCCACACCCAAGCCGTCAATCGAGTAACATAACCTTGATCGTGATTTTTTCCCCATTGACTCTTGAATCGAGCTTTATATGCCTGTCTGTGCGGCGACCGGACGTCGGATTTGTAAACCCGATCAATCGGATGACGCTTGAGTTTGGCCGCCCGCCGCGATTCATTGAGCCAAAAAAAGGAACGGCAAGTCTTAAAACGCGTGAAAAATCAAATGGGCACCGTGTGAATAATCGGCGGCGTGCCGCGTCGCACTCAATTGCACTCGCTGATTGTGTGATCCGGTGCCGCACACAAAGTCGTCCTGCGTCGCGTTTTCGCAATGCGCATGCGTACGATACCCACTGGCGGGTAATTTACACATGCGCACAATCATCGCCCGCGCGACTTGCACCGGATTACTTCTACTCCACTTCGATTTCGACATGACTTCACTGAGTTCATACTGAACCTACTCATAGAAACGATACAAACAAATATACCCAAGTGTATATTGCACAAATATATCGGAATTGGTATTGTTCATTGAATTATTGTTTACTGTTCAATGGGGAATTGTGCATTTCTGTGCACAATACAGAAACCGCGTTATCTATTATTACGATTCTATTCTTCATTCGGGCGCATGTGTAAAGTAAAGTAAAGTGGCGCAGCATTTCACAGCTGGATGTGAATGTTTGGCGCATGTTCGCCGGGCACACGAATGTGGTGACTTAAGTCACTGTATACCTTTCGAGGAGGGCCGTGTTTGCTTCTCTTCTTCGCTCGTATCGACAAGAGCGGCAAAGTGCCTGCGCCGCGGTTGGAACGCATGAAATGTGAAATAAATGTGTGCGCACGCATGGAAAACCGGGCAATGCCCCGGATTGGTTTGATTTTCGCTCAGGTATCGCACCGCGCAAACGTTTGGCTCGTTGTGGGATGGTAATCGCAGTCAATCCTTTTGCGTTGGCCATACTTTACCTGCGATTACTTATTGCCAGTGCCAGTGCTAGTGCTAGTGGCTTTACCAAACTAGGCTCGCCTAGGTCTAGGCTTTCTACGTTTTACAAGCGCTACGAGACTGCGGCGACGATGGAATCGGTATCCTCGGCATCGAGGATTGAAGACGGTGAAGACGCTCGACTGCGTTTGTAATGTGCGCACACGCAATACTCGGGCATGCCTTCGACGACCTTTGACATTGGGAAGCTAAGTCATGTTTGTGACTTGCGTACATGCGTACGCAATCGTGGAAATGGAAATTTCTAACCATTTTTTACTCAAGAATCCTATTTCACAAGAAACATTCTAATAAAATTAACAGAAACATTCATTTCTCTTGTATTTAAAATCTGTCTTTTAAACTCATCTAAAATGGCTTAAACGGAACACCGGAATTCTGTAAACGGAATCTAAGAATTTCTTATTTAATAGAATGCCAATAGTTACTTCAAAGAATGTAAACACAAATATGATTTTCAAGTAGGCCCATTAACTTGTAGGGTACGGTGTACCGTTGATTGCGAGTAATGATGCATTTGTATTAAGTATAGCAAGTAGATTTATTATCACACAAGTAGAAATGACAATGGGAATACGAAGGGAACGGCGATGTTGCGCGTGCGGCAGCAGAAAACTCACTCCCCGAGGTAAAGAAATATAAAGACCTCGAGGGTGCATCAAAGAAAGAGCGATAGTATAAGTAAGACAGAGAAAGAGCGCAAGGGGCGAAGAGAAGATATATACCTGCGCTTGGAATGCATGCAAAGAGTGGAAACAGATGTGTAGGTTTGGAAGATTTGCAGAGTTGAAATCGGTTTAGCCAATAAGTCCGAAACTGGCTGAAGACGTAAATCCCATAATCATACGTCGTAAACAAAAATTTCGGAGTTTGAAGTGTGCAATAAAGGGGACTGAATGTTTCCAGAAACTGACCACGGTATTAAATAATAGAGACTTCATTTGTCATATGCAGAATTCTCTCAACAATTCATCAATTTTTACTGTATCATAGTAATACACCAATAACAATCCCTGACCTAGGTTCCGGAAGCAATTAATGGACAATACCTACCCCAACTTACGTAAAAGCACTGAAAAATATTATATTTCGGACTTGGAACACTATATTTATGATCCTTTATGGATTGTAAATGATTAATTTAACAATGAATGCGTAGTAAAACATACTGTGAAAGTCAACAGCCAAGAATAATTCCGGAAAAACGGACACACTCCAATTTATCTCTAACATTGTAGTGTTTGAATGCAGCCTTAAACTAATACATTTAACCAAACATCAATCTGTTTTATTGTTTTCTTGAAATATTTGTTCACAAATTTGTACACACCATCAAAAATATTCCATTGGCTTGTTCTACTTCCTGTTATTAAACCTTTCCCGAATTTACGAAATAATTTAAGACAATTTGATTCTCATTTTTTAGGTTATTCAACCTCAACTTCTTAACCACAACCTCAAATTTTGCTATTATGAACACCATTGCAATTACCATTACGAGTTTGTTTGCTATTGCCATTGTCATTGTCCACATTTTTTGCTTTGTAATAATGTCAACCACTGACAGTGTCAACTTTAATTACGTATTTCCTGAGCCTCAAAGCCTTAATTTTCTTTACATATAATTAGTACAATTTTAATTTAAAGCGTTTATTTAGTTCTGCTTTTTATTTTAAAATAATTACCAGCAATTTCCTCACGGAGTCTCCTTAAAAGTCACAATATAAACGATAATTATTTTCAAAATAATTTGTTCGGTTCTTTGATCTTTACACGTAACTTCATATAAATCATTTTATATTTTTTTAAAGATTAAACTCGTGCCTGGAATTTCGTGATTGTAATTTCGATTTGACAATTAGATTGATTTTAAATTCCCGTTTAATGTTATTATGTTTGTGAGTTGGAAGGAAATAACAGAATTAGGTAAGAAGTGAAAGTGAAAAACATGTTTTGCTTTAGGCTAGAGAGATAATTGTATTTTTTTATGGAAGGAATCTTTAGTTGGAACTGATATTGTTTCGATTTATGTTATATGATGTCGAAAATAATTGGAATAGTAAAATTTATTAACCTTAAACTTAAAATATACGACGCATATTATTGTTTTTGTCGGGATATTTAAACAGAAAAAAAACTTGTCCACAATTTCTATTGTTTCACATTGACAATATTTAAGCCCTCATAACCTTAAACGAAATTAACTAACCACATATGTTGCCAAACATAGCGAACGCATAAAACGTCAGAAAAAAGAACACCTAACGGTACGACACAGTGAACCACAACGTCCATACCTTTAGCCGACCGTCTGCTAACCTTCGCCACGCCGCCGCCACCGCAGCGCAAAAGCACGGTTATGTAACGTTCCGGCTTGGCGTTACATTCGACATTGACGTAGCACACTTTGGCGCGTTTTCCCAGGCGCAAGATTCGCCGATTGTACAGCCTCCTCTTGTCCCGACAATCACAACACCATATTTAAACATATTCGAAACGAGATGAAAAACGCTCAAGCACGCCGGTGCCGCTGCTGTGCCAACTCCTCATCGAGGGCAGGCGCAGGCCTACTTAAGTCAGGCTAAGCCTGAGCCTGTCGCCCGGTAAGGCAGTAAACGCGTCCTGACTTGTGACTTATGCTAAATTTAAGTACGTCCTGCTAGAGAGTAATGAGCATCGCCATAAACAGTTCGCGCACGCGTAATTGCCAAGCATGTGGTATGCGCGCATCATTTGCATAGCATGGCGCCGAATTTGACTTGCGGCTTAAGTCACTGATTGTGAGGTAACCTGAGAACGTAACCTAGGCTTTGGACGCTCTATGAACAAAAGCGAAGCGAAGTGTTAGCCAGACTCGAATATGCAAATAGATTGCGATTACAGTTAGGAAAGTGCTTTGACTTTTTGGAGTTTATAAAAATGAAAGGTTTTGTTAAAAATAAGAGACGAGAGTAATGAAAGTTGTCTATGACTTTTTTGTTTTTGGTTTTGGCCTACTATGGACTACGTGAAATAGTTTCCCATGCTTATGTTTCTTTTCTCTTTCTTCTCTTCTAGTACTCCTTCATTCTTTCTCCATGTTGTTTTTCCTTCTTCGGTCCATTTTGCTCCAGTTCTGTTTAGAGAAATTTTCATTATGCGCTATTTGGAATTAGAGTTGGGGAATGGATGGGTTGGAATGGATGGTTAAAACTAAGATAGTAAGGCCCAGAGTGTTGGTTCATCCGCTCCTAACATGGAGACAACCAATGTTTGCTGTCGTTCACTATGAATCAGACGCAGCTCTCAAGTTTGGTCCGCTCCGGATATTTAATTTCTCCGGAACTATCCATATCTAGGGTCTGGGAGGCTTTCTCTTATCCGCCACCAGGGAAGGCGCCCGATGGAGGGCTAGAATCCCCTCACGGTGATTTTATTTTCACAGATTTTAGAGCGTTCAAAGCTTGTACCGTGAACATCAGCCGGCTGGCGCTTTCAATCGCGAACATCACAATGCTGCGACGTCGTACTGCTGAGCCAAAGACTATCAGACTATTTTCGTTGGACTACCGGCTGATGACTACCAGTCAGCTGCTGTGAGGGAATCAGGGGATCACACGAAATCAAGCACACTCACCCAAGTCTCAGATGCAACTCTCTTTATTTGCGCGAGCACGGTGCTTTTATACAAGAATTGCGCACCCCTTGTCTCTCTACGCCTTCCTGAAGGGCCACCGTTAGCAACCGCAGAAGGTTCGCGCCCTCAGTATCGGCTGTTACTGACGAGCAACACCTGCATCCGCCTCTCAACTGGTTTCAAACTGATTTCAACGGTTTTGTTCTTTTTTCCTTTTTTTCCAAGAAGTCAATGGAGGGAAAATAGGAAAAAGGTGTACGAAGCGGTGGGGCTGTCCCAGGCGGTAGTTGAAAAGTATCTGGAGGATGGGGAGTTGTTGGAATATATGGTTAGGGTGACAGGGATGGATGTTGAAAATCAAATTAGGCAAGCGAGAATCAACGACAGCTCATATAATCCAGACTACAAACGCATCTAGGTACTGGGCAGACGGCCAGACTACTTTGGGAACGCATTTCTGAGTAAAGCTTTGAAGGAAAATTTAGCTAGAGCTAGGTGCGGGTCAGAAGAGAGGGGAAGGAAAGAATGGATGAATGATGAATATAAGCGGTGTGCATTTTGCATGGATGGGAAGGATACCTGGGAGCATGTGATTGGAGAGTGTATGGGAATTAATGAAGGGTGAGTGAGTCAGTTGAGAATGGAAGTAGATTGTGTTGGTAAATTGTTGTCGGAGGGAGGGGAGAGGGTGGCCATCATTTTGAGTGTAGTTCAGAAGAGGAAGTGTATGAGGACGGTATAAAAATAGTATTATTATTATGTACATAGTATTAATAAGGTATCTTGTATTTTTAATTTTTATTTTTGAGTTGGAATGATGGTTTACGGTTATAAGAGACACGAGGGTTATGCCAATGGTTATTATTATTATTTTTTTCCTTGTAAACACGCCTCATCGTATCAATCGGTTCTCGACAGTTTGAATTTTAGGAGCATTCTAGCTGAAAAGGTGGTAGAGCAACAACTTGAAAAAAAGTGTTACACACTATAATCCATTCAAACCGTCCCGATATCCCAGGACTGGTAGGTCCAGGATGGCGTGAATACCCACGCCAGTGTGTAGAGCTTCCTGGTGTATTACATAGAGCCTCCAATGAGAGAGCCAAACAACACTAATCTCCTCATTCTTTCGTAGCGTTACTAGGCAGTACCACACCGGCAACACCCGAGAAAAAGTTTGTATATAGGCACCTATTCTCCAAGGAATCTCGAAATTTCATGATTTCCTCGATTTTTTCGCAAACACTACTGACAAATGAACATTTTTGACTTTTTGTCCTCATCCTCCTCGCTTCTGCCTTCCCAAAAGTCAAGCCATAGTTTACTAAAAAGTGAAAAAGAAACGAGTTTGTCGAATTTGTAGATGCCGTTTATTCATCGACAGTAGATGACGTTAAATTTCTTAATTTAGGAAAAAAAAAACGATTAAAAAAACTCATGAAAAGTTTCCAATTTAACAGTCCTAACGTAGAATATATACGACATCTCCGAGATAAATAACATCACATCTGACCCAAATCACACGCAGGAAATAAATTGCATGCGGGCGCAGGCATTAAGCAGATCATAAGTCATGGCAAGTCACCTTAAGTCATCCAAATCCGCAAAAATGTGTGGCGCTGGCCCCTCGAAGCGAAAAGTGCAAATTGCTTTATTTCAATTTACCGCAGCGTTGCCGCTGGCTGGTTGGCTGCTGCACCTTGTTGAAATCTCGCCGGCCTTCTTCATCCTGTAGCGCCCACCAGCGCCGCCACGTTCTCACCTCTAACCCTTTTTCATTCAATCCCAACGACGTCCCTCTCCGGAGACCTGCGGGCGACTATTAAAAGGTCAACTTAATCTTGCGAAAACAACGGATCAATGCATACATCTGCGATTAATGAACATTTTCCTAAGTGTGCCGGATGTCTTAGAGAGGTATTTCTACCTCTATAGAGCTCTATACCTCTACTGTGCCTCTATATAGAGAGAAAAGTACATGTCACGAATAGACTGTATGTTACGTTGGTTTAGTAGTAGCGATAAAAGAATAGCGATCTAGATGCACGATTTAAATAAAATATTTGCGAATGCGATGCTCGTATGACTCGTAAAGAATTCCGGCGAGAGTCGAAGCTAAACAAAAGCGATTTTCGTTGTTTAGATTTGTATTGGACAATCACAGTCGAGGATTTTCGATAAATTGTGCTTTGATCGGTTTACTATATAGATACCGAGGTACAAGCATGGAATTTTTATAGGAGTTAAAGGCCAGGTTCCATGTTCGTTTGTAAATAGGTACAATTGCTTTTTTTTACCAAATTTAAACGTTATAAAGATGATAATCAATTAAGACTTTGCAATGTTTATACTTATTGTTATGGATTAAATTTTTGTTTTATTTATTTATTTTGTGAAGTCTATTGGCGGCAAAATGTAAAATGGTGTAAAAGATGAATGCCAATTAAGGTCCTACTACTACTTATTACTGTAGCAGATGGCGAACGTAGTTTTTCTAAATTGAAATTGATTAAAACTTACGTAAGAACAAATATGCCACAAGATAAGTAGGCTAAATAGTTTGGCGTTAATTAACATTGACAATGTTGTATGTGTAGAATTTGATGTTTAAACCATTATATCCAATTTTTTGTGTACTAAATCCAATTTTTTTTTTAACATTAAATAAAGAATGTAATGTAATCTTATATGTAATTTGAATGATAAGAAACTGTTAAAATAATAGAGGGCGCTGGGATAAAAATTGCATGCGGGCGCTGAGGATCCTAGCGCCGGCCCTGATTGATAAGGTCAAAAAATAAGCAGGAACACCGTCACTCACATCTAAAAATATACGTGCCAGTGACTTAAGCTCATATACCTCTTTATTAACAAACAAATAGTACGATTTCTGAACAATACATGAAGAAAAAACTACTTCTTTGGAATGAAATAAATTATGTGCAAATAATGTGTTCTATTTCTGATTTATTGACCCATGTGTACACCTAGTATAAGCCTTAATATAAGTAACATTATTCATCGGCAAAACGGTAAAGTCAAATTCAAAAGATGCACGATAAACGCCGACGTGCTCATTCCTCGCTGAAAGATCTCATTAAAATTCGCCTAGACGATCACGATTATTACTGATTGAGCACTTTTGACTTTATTTAGCGTTCTCCTGATTGTACTCACCTTAACCCAGGCATTCCTTAAGTAACTTCCTAGTGAGTTATCTCCGGCCATTGTCAGTACATTAAACTATTAGATTTAAGATGATTCTATTCAATAATATAACTGTTTATTCAATAATTTAATGATTTCCGTGTAATTGAAAATTAATCTTGGAAATTCTTAACCTAGACAACCCAAAGTATATCTTGGGATGATTAGGTTGTAGCTGCCAGTCCTCTTAAGTCTAGTAATTTAACTTTATATGATATAATGTTTAGAAATTTGATGATTTCATAAGTAAGGTGATGTGACTAATTAAATATTAAGATGGATCCTCATTTGTCAGGTCAACAAATGTTTTTTTTTTGAAATTAAAGCAGATGATGTTGGCAGAACTATTGAAAAATATTCCCTCAAAATTTCAAGTTAATAGCTGCAGTATTTATGAAGCTATGGTTAAAAAAATTGAATCATGTATCTATAATGTTCTTTTGTTTAACCAACTTTTAACATGTTTTTCGATTTTGCGTACAGGATTGAGAAAATTTTATAGAACCTATATTATTAAGTATAAGTTCATTTTATAGAGTAATAAATTATCCAGAATATGACGTTAATTGTTTTTAGAAAAAATCATATTTACATATTTTTCTCGTATTTTTAAGTCGAATTTTACTACAACAAAATGTATTTTAAATTTTAAACTGTATTAAAATATGTAATTTTAATGTTTTCTTAAAAACTCTCAACGTCATATTCAAGCAAATTTTATAGTCTTTAACAAAACTGTTTAGTTCTTCATTTTCTATCTAAATTAAGGACTATAGAGTGTACGCAGCTGAGCAATCTATGCAATCATTTTTTAATTAAATAGGTTGAATGTGAAAAAATAGTAGTTTAAAATTTTAAACGTAAAGTTATTGCGTTTATACTTAAAAATATGTTGTCTTAACTTAAGTGAAGTTCAATTATGCCGTAAAGGAGCAAATTGGAAGCTGTCAAATTAGCAGCAATACTCGTAAAATTTTACTATTTCTCCGTGCAAATTTTATGCGAATATGCAACTATTACCACGTAATTGGCAGGAAATTTGTTGCAATTCTCATCGGTAATGATTCACACGTAAATAAATCGAGAAATATTTATTACAATACAAATTCCGTACCACCTTTTTATTAGATTTATTTATTTCATTACAAATTTCCTTATTTTTAAAGAATGTGGGCGAATGTTGGCGATATTTGCACAAAAATAAAATGATTGCATCGATGGACTATAAATTCGTGGGCATTATTGGATTTTCATTATGTTTTATTGCGGCTTTGCAGAGATATTTTTGGCGGTTCTGGTCGGAAGCGTATACCAACTTCCAAGTTGTTCATTTCGCTGCTTGTTTCCGTGCTGCGCCATTCTATCATTGCTTTATTTTGCTTCGAAAACTCGTCATATCCTCCTAAAATGATGCGCGTTTGTTGGGCAAAGTCGTTAAGAGGCTTTCAGGCGACGCGCGGCGGCAAGAAATTATTGTGCTTGCCAGCCAGTTTTTTGCGAAGCTTAATCATATTTTTTTCGACTGTTTGTTTCGTTGAAACTTACAATTAGTACTTGTAACTAAATTGATATTTGTTGATGTAGGGGTATAATTTCCTAGGCTTATAATTTTCTTCTGCTTTTTGTAAGTGAAACATAACTAGTAATGAAATGAAAATTGTTTTTGTTCGAAATGCATATCGGATTCTAAATGCATTTTTAATGTAGTTTACTTGAGCGTTTTATAGAGAGTGTCATATGATAATTTAGTATTTTAGGAAACTACATAAAGGGAGGGATTCTGGTTGCATGATAAGGAATTTGAATAATTTTTAGGGAACGGCGGAAATCCTCGTAACAGAAATAATTTCAATTTACAATTTTTGTACTTTTAGTAAATATAAACAAATCATTCAAATCGGTGCCGGGCATTTGTAATTTCGATATTTATCGATAAATTCATTTTCCATAATATCGATAACCGCCATCTGAGAAGTTCAAAATTGGCAATTTTTTTTTTAAAAGGCCACATTTTAGGTTCTATATAATAATTCTTAATCCACTGATATTTGTAGGAATCAAAAGATTAAGTTCAACGTCGATTTTTTACTAATATTGCAATTATAATACTAATACTTTTATGTATTATTGCAATTAGTATATTTGGTGGAAAGAGTGATAGATTTATATATGTATTATTATTGTTAGTATTAATTTAAATATCGATATTCGATGTTATCATAAGATTAATAACAGATTCCATGTGAATTAATGATCACAATAGATTGTTTGGGGCTGTAATTAGTCCTGAAACCCATACACAGATGGCGCTCCTGTGGAATTTCGATTTGATCAATATTAATAATATCGATATTTCCAAGGCGATATTTAGATATCATTATGTCGAAAAATTGGAAATATCGCTTTAGACAAATGTCGATATTTCATCATCGTGAATAAATAAAGAGGAAATCTTCAATCTTCAAAATTTAATATGTAAATATTTAGGAGCAATCATAAAATTGCACCATCCGCAAACAGAATTTCGCAGCTTGTGAAGTTGAAGTAAATATATCGATATTAGCTGATTGTGAGTGCAACGAAGTATGCAACGCAAAAGAAAATGAAAAACCAGATGGCGCGGATGGCGTGACGCGATTCGCGAGCAAAAACATAGGAATTCAATTAATTAAAGCGTATTTATTGCTGCTGTGGGACGACGCCAATGTCGAGACGCTGGAATGACAACGCCGTTAATGAAAATTCATTACGCTGGTTGTAATGTATACCATCGTTATACAAATACTATGTCGCCAATGTAATGCGCTAAATTGTTGTATGCAAATTGCACACAAACTAACCGTTGGTACTACTAACATTACTAAACATCTCCTACAACTGCCGAACCTGACATAAAAACACCCAACTTGACATCACTTAACTTCAGATCCTATCGGTAGAACCTAACCTACTTCGATATAACTAACCTCACCTAACCAGACCTAATCTCACCTAACCTCACATAACCTCACCTAATCTAACCTAACATCACCTAACCTAATTTAACCTAACCTCACATAACCTCACCCAATCACACCTAACCTCACCTAACCTCATTTAATCTCACCTAACCTCACTTAACCTCACCTAACCTCACCTAATCTCACATAACCTCACCTAATCTAACCTAACATCACCTAACCTCACCTAACTTCACCTAACTACACCTATCCTCACCTAACTTCACCTAACCTCATCTAACTTCACTTAACCTTACCTAACCTTACGTAACTTCTCCTAACCTCACCTAATCTAACCTAACCTCACCTAATCGAACCTAAAACCTCAAATAATCACGATATACGATGTTGTAACGTATTTAGACGGCATTTAGACATGGGATTTAGACAAAAGAAAATACAGTTTAAAATACGGTTCAGAACAATATTCGTAATTTCCACTGACTCCTGTTGATTTATTAAGTCCGGAGGTAAGGCAAATATTCCACCCTTAATTACGCACGTTAATTAGTATTTTAATGCAGGCCTTGTGACCTAGTGCCTCATCTTTCGTCAGCCGTAATGAGCAAAAAGCCAAATATACCCAACATAAATGTTTACGATGCGCGTTAAAGTCGAGATTGTTTCGAAGTTAAGTAGGGTTATACGATGATGTTTTAATGCGCAGCGTTTCAACTCTTATTACCTTTCGGTTCAACCATAAAACACGAAACGCTCGTCAAATTTGTGCACAAGTTTGAGATCTAAATTGCAGTCGAAGTGAAAACTACGCAGTAAATTATTTGTAGAAAATTTGCAAATAAAGCAATAAATTTATAAATAAAACAATAAGTATAAAGAACATTATAACAAATATATTTTGCTAAGAAAAACGGAAATTATCCTCTGGGAAAATATTAATGGAAGAAAAATCTTGAATATTGAAAAGTGCGAATCTTTTACAGTTTCTCAATGCTGCAGATCTCAAGGAATCTTTTGGTTTTTTTTTTTGCCTGAATGCTAAAGAACTGCAGTAAAACCCTTGCAACTTTTGTTGATTTTTTCGGGTTGACGCTTCATGCAAGACTGGCGAATTCTACGCGTTTTCCTGTGGAATTGTGGGATGTTTGACAGCGGGATCCCGGTGGCACGTTGTGCGGTGAGACCTAAGCCGGAAATCGACGCCGATTTCCCTCTGTCAAGAGGAATCCGCATACATGCAGGGGGGAATTCAAGTTGAAACGAGTTTCCATTGTGTTTCCAACTTCATTACAATGCAAAGTTTAATCATCAAATTATATAACCTTATCAAAAATGGAAAATATGGATTAGACAATACCAACTTAAAATATCTTCACACGAATAACATAAAAAAAACATAACAAATTACTAAAACTATAAATAACACTAACTAATCGTTACAAACTAACAACTGTCATTCACATCTTTAGTGAATTAAAAAATGGGTGACTCCAAGAATTATATATGTCATATTGTATTTCGCAACTTAGTGTGAAGTTTGAATTTACATATTTGAGAGCGAGTACTTAGTAATGATTTTTCCTAACTTATTCACACAACTACAATCATACAGTCTTGTTTGAACGACCCCAGACTAGCTAGCATTGACATATCAAAGAAGAAACGTGTGAATGAGTTAGGAAAAATCATTACTAACAAGAAGAAGGCCAGGTCGTGTCATCTCCGATTTTAATGAGATTTGATAGACATGTAGAATAGGCCTAACAACAATGCCTGTTAAAGCGAGACGACGCACTATCTAGGCATTATCCTTTAGAAGGAGTTTGAAAATATGAATTCAAGTTTATATATCGTATCGGTGAGCGTTCGGTAAGTCCTCCTCAGCATATTCATAATCAATCGAACCACCGCACAGTGTCTTCCAATTTTGCTGTTTTTGCGCGTGAAAAGTCCATAACTCCGTTTTAAGGCGATCTTTTTCTACCAAACCGACTATATTTGATAACTTGTGCATTTTTAAAGTATTATTCATAATTTTAGTCAATTCAGTTTGGTATTTCATGTTTTTTTTATACCTCTTAAGCCGTCTAAATACGTCATTTTAATCAGGGTCAGGAATTGCCTTTCCTCGATAGTACCAAAGCAGTTCTTCAGATGATGCTATTAAATTGGATTTTATTGAATTATATTTTAAAATTAAATTGTTTTATTTCTATCAAATCCACGTAAACGCACATTTTGAATACACATTTGATATTTGATTCAAACGTTTTCGAAAAGCCGCGGTTCGAAGGATCATGAAAAATATTAATGACTCGGTTCGAAGGGCCATGGAAAAATAGTCATTTGCCTTATTTGCTTCATTGCTGACGTGGAGGCACGAACTTAACAGAACAAAATTATATTTGATGCTATTGTGTAGTCTTCGAAGAAACATGAAGAATGTTGATGATCCTATTCGAAGGACCATGGAAAATATTTGTTTGCCTTTTTTCAATTCTTTCATAGAGGTACTGAAGAAAACAACATCTGATTTGATGCAATTAAAAAAATCATCGAATGACAACGGTTCGAAACAGTATGGAATATTAATGACCCGGTGCTTCATTGTTGACGTGGAGGCACAATCGAACCGCTGCACAGTGTCCAATTTTGCTGTTTTTGCGCGTGAAATGTCCATAACTCCGTTTTAAGGCGATCTTTTTCTACCAAACCGACTATATTTGATAACTTGTGCATTTTTAAAGTATT
>WSZQ02077067.1:21736-32948 GCA_019419845.2 Weissflogia rhopalogaster
CTTAAAATTAAGTGCAACTTTACTGATGTATAACGTGGTTAATTCCAGGGATTCTAATGAATATATTTTCATAAGTTTACACAAGAATGATAAGTTAAATAGCTTTAAAATGATGTTAGACAATATTAAGATAAATTTTTTGTACTTTAGTTTTGGGATATTTTGAAAATTTCGTAATTTTCAAAACTTCGGCCAAATATTTGGTAAACAATGAAAGATAATTTAAGCAGCTTTAGAACAAGGTGATGCACTAGTTTTTAAAATCATTACAACTAAATTTATAACACATTTTTACCTGTCTTTACTTTTCTGTCGAGGCATTTTAAAAATTAGTTGCGTTAAAATTCATTAACTTAATCTAACTTGTGTTCTGTATGGCTAAATTAGACATTTTATATATAAAATTAAAAAGAATTTAATGCTCTTAAAAATAGATAGGAAATATTAGTACTAAACTATTTTCTATGTCGAATGTTTGCACCTCAAAGTATGGTTAACATTTTGAATTAAATTTTGTCTTTGAAGAGGCACAAGTTTATTTCGGTACAACATACGTATTTTCAAATAAAAATATTAGGTCTTCTTTAGTTAATAAAGCCATTTTGTTACTTTTGCAAATGATCTAGAATCCAAGATCCAAATTTATCTACTACTCAAACTATTTGACTTTAAATACAAAACTAAAATTATTAGGTCTAAAAAATAAATTCTAACTTTAAGCTTTCATAACTTAATTTCAACACGGCAAAATGTACTTATCCTTATATACAATAAAAGGATATTTCGTACTCTGTCATGATTCTATTCCCGAAATCCATAAAATTCTACAACTCCGACAATACGCCTCCAAACACAACTCTAAGAAACTCACAAAGAAAAGTCTGAAAAACTACTAGGACAACTTCAACCCTTCATAACTCAACTTCAACCCTACAATATCCAAAAATCTTGATAAAAAATAAAAGACAATTTAATCCCCTTTAAAACGATACCAAACACAGGTTTGTGAAATCACTACAACTATAATTAAAGCCCATTTGAACCGGCGATAAATTTATTTTAAAAATCAGATAAACTTGAAAATAAGAACGTTAGCAAGCAGCTCGACTGGCAACAAAAATGTACATCGGAAAGCTCTTGTTTTTTACGATCTGCGTGAAAATTAACCACGCCACGGTAAACACATTTTTCTTCGCCCCCCAGAAGGTGTTATACGACGATATTTAATACAAATTAACCCAAGCCGTCGCGAACCGCCGGATTTTTCCCGCTTTCAGAGTTTTCACATTTTTTCCAAAACAAGCTCACTGCATGCAGCATAAACATTTTTGATTCTGCATTTTATCAACGTTGATAAGTTTAATTTTATTCGTCCACAGTGATATTAAAATAACGACCGGCATGCACGATATTTAATGGGGCGCAACTGATTTTATCTGGCGAAAAATAAAATAGGGAAGCAGTATAAAAATACGAGCGGCGAAAAAGGTGTGCAACACACACGAAACCTTTTTTTTTTCGTAATTTTTCAATAAGAACGAAACACACGCAAATATTTTCCTTATTTTCCCTCATGGGTAAAGGAGGAGTTTATTGAAAGACCAAAACAAAAATTTGTGGAGAATAGAATCAAATATTGGTGAATCCCTCTTCTTTTAGAAGAAATCATTTTTAGAAGAAATAATTTTTAAAACAAATTATTTATAGAATCCGTTTTCTGGATCGCGATATAATATTTTAAAATGAAAAATCACTTACAGTTTATAATTAATGAATAATCCACTTTGTTGCACTTTTACAACTAGTTTTTCTACACTTTTATTTAAGAAAAATTAACTCCACAACGCATATGTGCAGTTTCAGGTGGAAAATCGATGCAATCCTTGAACTTTTCGCGTTTTTCACACAATTATCCTTGATACACGCATAGTTTTATAATCCTGTGGTTTTCTTGCACATTTTCGGCATGTATTTCACCAGTTTTCTATCGTTTTCCACTAATATTCACTGTTTTCAGGGTATTTTCACTGGTACTCCCTATTTTTCACAGTTTTCCACTATTTTTCATAGTTATCCTCTATTATTCTTAGTTTTCCACAATTTTTCTTAGTTTTCCAGTGTTTCTCGTAGTTTTCCACTGATTTTCATTGGTACTCACTGCTATTTTCACCGCTTTATTTTAGATATTTTAGAGTTTTCTTTCACTTTTAACAACAATTTTCACACCGTTTTATACAATACACATTTAGATGATTTTCTTAAATTTTCAGGAAGAAAAAATGAAAACATTCGCACCCCGCCAAGCATTGCTTCGTAGGATATACTAGCATGGTTGCAGGATAGAAGCTTGCAGGAACAGCAGGCAAAACACGCGACGCGCACGCTACGAACGCTGGCGGACGACTGACGGCAGGTTTTCAGCAGGCATACGGCGCGCAACGCGAGCCGATCACGACGAGGGCCGAACGCGTACTGGCGAAGAGCTCGTAGTGCAGGCCGTGGCCGGCGTCCGCAACAGAGACACAGAATTGACTTAAGTCAGTATTGAAGAGGGATGGATGGGTGAGGATGCTGTGGAAGTAGTGACGAAGATAGTGAATAAGCAGAGCGGTAATTAGAGGAGAATCAGTCGAAGAGGCGCGCGCACAACGCACTGAGACAATTGATACGCACGCCGCCACTGTGCGTCGCTGCGCCGTTGCTGTTCACATCTCTTTCTTTATTTGTTCGATCAAGCCTATGAAGAAGTAAAACTAAGACCATGTAAAGGATAAGATAGAGTTGGTTATGAAGAAACTGATGAAAATTGAACGCACAGTACGAACAGCTCGCTTGTCGAGCGGAGTCAGTGCGGATGCAGAACGGTCAAGGATTTGTTGACCGTATGGTGCTGCCAATATTATTGTAGTGTTGAAATTTAGTACCAAGTTTGAAAATTTAAAATTTGAAAAATGTAAAAATTAAAAATATTTTGAAATTTTAGAAGAAAATTACTAAGTTTTCTTAGATATAATATTGAAATATAAAATATAGAAATGTATAGAAATAATGTAGAAATGATTTTTCACGAATTTACTTACTTATTTATTTTACTTTCTTATGAATAAATGAATTAGTGAAATTTTCTATAACTCAAAACACCATCACTCAAATATCAATGACTATGATTTAATTATTATTTTACTTCTAAAAGTATTTTTTTAAGAAATGTTTCATGACTTCTTCCTCCTGAAATTTCCTCCTGTATTACTTATATGCATTTATTAATATATACATATGTTATGAGAATTAAACCTTTTTAAAATAGCATTCCTGAACTAGATAAACTACAAAGATAAGTCGTTTGAAGTAAAATTTTCATAAATGTTTGGAGCTTGTAGTTACATCTCTCATGAGTCTTCGTTCTTGTAGTTTCTCACTGATTTTCACAGTTGTTCACTGTTGTTCAACAAAATAATAGGGCTAGCACAACTTTTTAAATGGGGAATTAAATTAGAAAGTCATATTATAGCTGTTTGGTCTTAAACAAAAGGAGAATGAAAGATGGAACTAATGATATTAAGTATAGTATCAACAAATATTTGCAAATTTAACAATTGATGAAAACTGAAACAATGAAAACGATCGTCGCTGCTCCCTACTGAGACTACTTAAAGCCGCTGGAACATTATCTCAAGAGTAACAGTTATAACTCAGTCGGACCTGTCAATGTTCACATGTTGAAATCGTTTGAATAGCCGAAGCGCTGGCGAAACATGTGCGCATTTTTCGACACTCATTGAAATTACTTATTCAAAATTCAATCAAAAATAGAAAAGGACGATCTAACTTCATAAATGAAACAAATTTAGAATTGTCATGAAATTGCCTATCAGCCTGTGAAAAAAAGAATCACTCGACCTTCCTGCCAAACCCTTATTTTTGGAATTTAATGTCGTCCGAATGTATTCCTTATGGGAATAATTAAATTTTCATTCGCTTAATTTATATAGTTAAACTTGAGCAATCTTGAAGTGTTTAACACTAATGAATCTGTCTTTCAATTTGCAACAAACGGTGTTAATTTCACTGAGTCAATACTTTCGGTTTAAAAATTATTACTTTCCAATGAAATTCCCCATTTAAAATGTTGTGCTACTAGCCCTATTATCTCTCCTGTCTCTTTATTTTAGTTATCAGACTTCCTTCTGTTTTAACGAAATTCAATTCAAGCATTCACGTTTAGATGGTTTTCTTCTTGAAGGTTTTTTTTCGTGAATAAAAGGGTACGTATCTCATTGTCTGACTGGACATCAACGCCCAAGAATGTGAATTCGCATGCGTAAATCGACGACGCACAGTGGTTTAAAGTGACTAATCAACCAAAAACTATTGGGAGCGCACTCTCGTCGAATACGCGCTCGATTTGCTCATTTTGAGGCACAGCTGAAAACGTATTTTAAGTATATTAAATATTAATCTATCAACATGAAACTAGTGGTAAAATGTTCCTCAACTCTTCTACTTCAATTTGGTGTGAATATTATCGTGAGTCGTTCATGATAAGTCTGTCATTTAGTGAGTTTTAAGAAACATACTTTTTTGAGTACCTCGCTTTCAACTACAATGTGAGTTTTTCACCCTTATCCGTTCTCGGGGATAGTTGTAACATATATAAAATTGTTCCTTATTTTATGAACTTTTACAGGATTTACATGTACCTGATTATTACACTGGGAATTTAGATTTTGCAGAATTTATTATTATTTAACTAGCATTTATCATATCTTGATAATGGAATTAATAATCTATGCTTGAAAATATACTCCAACAATCTTACAGCAACGATATTTTTGTTTACAAAACATTCATTTTCTCAAAGTGTGGGATTGTTGTGTCACAATAAAAGGGATAACGTGGATGAACACGGATTCGGATGACGACGTAATCGCTAATGACGACGGACGCACAGGTGAAGACACACTTGCTGGTGTCAACTTGCTGCTGACGATGGACTTCAGTGACGAACTACGTGGACAGACTGCCGATTATAAAGAATTGGTCACCTATTTATACCCCGACGAAGGCATCACAGATGGAAGTGATGGCGCCACCATTCCTTTGTTCGTCACCGCGGAAACGCTAGAGTTGCGTTCTCGCCGTGACGATTTCGACGTCTCAGCAGTCGGGATCTTTATGTCTGGATGATTAGGATTTCGGCGGATGTTGATGTTTGTTCATGCTTCGTGCGGGAACAGGGCTTAGTGACAGCCACAAATCAATTTATTCTATTCTTTCTTCAAAAGTATCGCATTATTTAATCGATTTAATATCTCATAGTGACGTCATAGTAGACTTTGGCGCCATCTTGTTACTAATTACCATAAAACATATTTTTCTTTCATTACTTCATAAAATAAAATAAAAAACTTTAAAAAAGGACTTAAATTCAAAGTTCATAAAGTCCACAAGTTTTGAAAGCGAATGGAAACACCATGCTCGCATTAATTAGCCTCATTATTCAGATTATTAATTCGGATAAAAGAGTTAAGATAACGTGGAATTTACTCACAATGTTTGCTACGTGACGGCGCAATTCTTCGGGGATACGCTGCAGCCGCAAGCCAAATATCGCACCAACCTGAAAATTAATACATAAAATTAGTTGCAACTTTAATTGCCTTGAAGTGCACACAAAATTAAAAAGAAATTGCATCTCCAAATGAAACAAGAAAGTTTTTTTTAAAGAGATAGCTGTTTTTTCCTCAGTGAAACTACAAAGTTCGTCATTGCGTTTGAGAAAAAAACTCCTCAGAAATGTGTTTCGAATTCAAATTAATTGGCCTCGACGTCGAAATGAAGCTATAGAAGCACGCGTAAGACTCGTAATTATGCAACTACACCCTATAAGTACACCAGCTGAGCGTCCGTAACGAGATTAATACGAAGATTACGAAGTTTCTGCACGGGAATTGTAATTAAAATCGAAATCGAAGTGCTAATTACAATTCGGACGTCCGTGGCATCGTCATCGATCGTTTGGATAGGAAAAAGAGATGCATATGATTGCGTTTGAGACGTATGCGTATTGCGCAGCACATTTCAATGTGGTTTAAGTAGACGTGAGACAATTAATTTCGTCTAATTTCTCATTATATGCCTGTCGACGCGACGGGTTGGTTTAATCGAAAGAAAGCGTTTTTTGTTTCATCATTTAATTGATGTTTGATTAATATATTTAATACATTTTGAAAGCCCATGTTTAAGATGTTAATGACGTCAGAATTGAGGAAGGAAGGAAGAAAGGAACTGGTTATTTTAGAATTTCGTTTAAAGTAATTTTTATTGGAAACTAACGAAAAAGAAAAATGAAAATGTATGCAACTTCATCGTCAATACGTTATAATATACGTCAACGACATCTACAATCGAAAATAGTCACTAATAAACTTGATATGTCAATATGTTGTCCGAAAAAATGGTTTTTCTCATCTTCTTGTAGGACTGAAACGTTTGATCCTGATTTTCATCAACTTTTCGACTTTATTTAAAACATTTAACGCTTCGTACTGTCGTCATAGTTGACTATAATGCCATCTGTGATTTGAAAATGAACTTATTGCTTTAAAATTAGGTTTAAAGTTAATTTTCATTGAAAACAAGGCTTATATTTTATCTTTGCTATTGTTACATCGAAAAAATATATTTTCATAATGTCATATCAGACTTCAGCGCCATCTAAACTTGAAATTATACGCTAATAATATTGATATACCGATATATCTGTCCAAAATTGATTATTTTAATCTTTATTAAGGAATAAAACATTTTATCCTAACTTTCATTAACTTTTCGACTTTGTTTTATACATTTATCACTTCGCAATGACTTCATAGATGACTGCAACGCCATCTGTGGTTTGAAAAATGAACTTGATGCTTCAAAATCAGGTTTACTTGGAAGTATACGCTACTAATAATGGTATAATGCTATTTTTGCCGAAAAATGGGTTTTTCATCTTTACGAAGAAATAAAACATTTTATCCTAACTTTCATCAACTTTTCGTCTTGGTTTTATACATTTAACACTTCGTAATGACGTCAGAGTTGACTGTAACGCCATCTGTAGTTTGAAAATGAACTTGATGCTTTAAAATTAGGTTCAAAGTTAATTTAATTTGAAACAAGCCACATTAACTAGGTTCATTTGTTCAATTTATACATTTACACATGTCAATTTATACATGCCTTTTCATGACGTCCTAGCGAACCTCAACATCTACAAGAGAATATATTCACTAATAATCATAGAATAACGATCTTCTTTGCTAAACTTGAATTTTCTCACCAATCTGAGGTAGTAAACCGTTTTATCCTGTTTTTCATAAATTTCATGTCAATTTTATAAGCATTTTATGTTTAGGATTGACGTCAGCGTTTATTTTGATGCCATCTAGAGGCCAAATAGTTATTATCTGACAAGAAAATGGATTTTAAGCTTTATTTTTCGATATTATTGAATAATGTTGAATTATTTAAACTTTAGGCGAGGCTTCTAAGGTAGCTCAACGTCTGAATATCTCAAACTCGTCAATTATTGGCCATTCGGATAAGTGCCAGCAATCACCTGCCATATTTGGCGACAGCGACGCGTTGCACAATACTCAGGCGCCATTAAAACTTAAGTAACACTAGACAAAGTCAACACTATCAGCGGAAAGCCATAACCTGCTGGCGTTTTTTGTTCCATATTAAATGATTGAAGTCACAATAAAGCGATGATTCGAGTAATTAAAGTAATCGTACGTTTCTTATAACGTTTGTTTTGATTTTGTTCGCTTCGGCGTTTTGCAGCTGTGTTGCATAAAATGAAATAGAAGAAGCTGATAAAAATGTTTATTATGAGAGATTTGCAGGAGTCAGTATTGATTGCCAAGTTGGTTTGTTGTTGCTAGGCTTGGTTGTAGTATCAAGCTTGGCATTGGCTGAAGGATTTTATAAGTGTAATTAGTCGTTTTGTGTAGGCGCACGATTAAATTACGGTTTATATGTTTATAAAGATTAGAAAGTTTGAAAATTTCATCATGTTGTGTATAATTATGGTAAAGATTAATGATTAAAGCTAGAAATGTCGATTTTATTTACTATACGCGGTTTTTCTGAAATATCAAGATTTTTGTTCAATTAATTTTGGAAGCCTATAACGTACTAGATAAAAATTACATTCCTTCAAGAATGATACCATTAGAAACAGCTTTTATGGGACCTTCACCTCAAATATAACATAATTATTTAGAGACATTTGACAAGATTCTAAAGTAAGAAGAACTAAACCTATTTTAGTGTTACCAACATATTTTGAGAACTTAATTTCGTGGCTCAATAACATTCAATTCTAGTGAACATAGCTTGAAGTATCATTTTGAAGAGCATTTAAAGATCTACAAACACGTACATATTTTGAATAATTAGGCCTGAAATTATAACGTTTAAAACAGGATTAAGTCGAAATAACAACAGCACCAAATTTTGGTGAAAAGAAATATTTAAAAGTATGTGAACAACTATCAGCAGGGGTTGCATCATTGAATATATCATTTTAAAGAGGGTTAAATAAGCTTAATTTTGATTACAAATATATGTATTTCGAATAATTAGTTTAAAAGATACCATGCCTGAAAAGCAAAATTAAATGTGAATCAATTATATTTGATAGAAACACTTATTTCTCGGCCCTAGAACACCTTAATACAAATGTATCATTGCTTATGATTCGAATCATTTGGAAGTTTGTTTAATAGACTATTAATTGATGTCATACGTATTTATAAGAAGTAATTAGATTGAATGTTATAATTCCTTGAAGAAACAAAAACAGAGAATGGGTAGAAAATGTGTATTTGTAGAAATGAAACCTTCGACTTTACGTACTTATAACTCCGTAATAAAAATATGAACTTTCTTATTTTTAGGAACATCTTAAATTACGTTTAATGAGTTACTCATATCAAACATACTGATATTGAATAAATAATTTTATTATTATAAGTCCGAACTGAAACTAAAATCTAAAAATGTATAAAAAATTGGTCTTAATTCTCGGCCATATATCGCCCTAATCAAAATATATTCTTGCTTATGTTTAGTATCACTTCAACGAGTAATTAATAAGCTACTAACTGATATTCTACATATTTATTTTGCAAAATCAGATTGAAAGTTATAACGCCTAAAAGACGGAAAGTGTCTACAAAATGTTCCAAAACTAAATTCAGTATTCTCGGCCCCATAACAACTCAAATCAAATATATCCTATTTTATGTTTAGCAACTTTTTAATGTGCATTTAAAAAGCTACAAATTCTTGTCAAACACATTAATAACAAATTATTAGTTTAGAAGTTATAGGCCTAAAAAGAAACAATAAACTATAGGTGTGTGCAAAATGTATTAATACTAAATTCTCGGCCTTATAACGCCTTAATTAAAGTATATATATACTTATGTTTGGTATCAGCTTAAAGAGTAATTAATATTCTACTAATTTATAATCAACATATTAATACTGTTCAATTAGGCAGAATGTTATAATGGGTAGAAAACTAAACGTGTCTACAATATATACCAAAACTAAAGTCTTCCTTCCCGACTCAATAACGCCCTAATAACATCATGTACCATGTTATGTTTGGTATCTGTTTAAAGTGCATTAAATAAGCTACTAATAAACATCAAACATATTAATATCAAATAATTAGATTGGTCGTTATATCCTCCAAAAGTAACAATAAGTAAAAAGTTTACAAAATGTATTAAAATTAAATTCGAACTTTCTTTTCAGCCCTACAACCCCCTTATAAGTAATTTTACATTGGTAAGTTTGGTACGTCGGAAAAGTCGGTTTAATAAGCTACAAACTGATACAAAAGTCAAGAAATTGTAATGACTCAGTAAAAAGTTATGACGACTTTTAAAAACCTATTCAAATTTCTAAACACTATCATCCATTATTTTGTGCATTATAATAAGGAAGCAACAGATAGTTTCTTAATCTCAGCTTTCTAGTAATAAATGAACACTTAAAAAATGCGTCTGACGACACCTCACTACTCATAAATCGCTAGACAATTTGATAATCGAACAATATCTATGCACTCACGCATGATATACGTACCCACATATTCATATCATGCATTTTGTTCGCTGAACCCGAAAACGATTCAGCTTTTTAATCGCGCCACCGTCAAATGAATCACGCTTATAGACTCACGCTACTTGTCTGACATTGGACTGCAAATACGCATTCGGATGCATTACACTGCATCCACCACCTCGGGATGATATATGGTCAGATTATGATAGTTAGCCACTATTATTATCCAATTTATCCACTTATCAGTAGCGTCGAACGCTTTTCTGGCCTAAATCTACCTAAATCCTCGCGCTATGCGTACTTACTGCCAATCTGAGGCACAGATAAACGATGATATAGAAAACAGCGGAAAAAGACGCAATTAATAATAGTTTAGAGTTTAGCGTAGGGAAAATTTGCACGTTGATTAATCTCACTGGGGTTGCTCACGGCATAAACGTGCGAGGAAAATTTCCATATTATCCCATCGCATGTATCGGTGGATATACGTCGCCGGGCGCAGCCATCGATCGAATGTATAACGAACCAATCAATAGACGCTAATAAATTACCGAGTTATTTATAATTCACGTTTTTCCTGCGCGCTGCGCGTACTGGTACAAAACCGTTGGCAGGCATATCATATGCACATACAACTTCTTGTCTTGTGTGGACTAATTAAAACATGTGAGATTAAGTACTGTGCATGCATTTAAATCATTATTTAGTTCTTCAGTTCATGGGTAACTTTATATTGATGTATTTCACTTGTTTCACTGAATATTCATGGGGTTGGCTGGAATTGTTCAAGGAAATTGTTCGAAACCAGTTTTGGAAAGAAACTATAGGAATATCGAGGGGATTAGAAGGATTAGAAAGTTGAAATTGATATCATTTTGTAGCTTTTTAGCATTGGTTTTCTAAAGAACAGAGAGAAATTATCAAAAGTTTGACAACTTTGAGAAAATTAAGATATTGTAGGAAAATCCAAAAATTAATACATTCATGAGATTGTCTACTTTAAACCTTTGTAAGTCGGATATCAAAAATGATATAAAGTTGTGGTTGATGTCATTTTGTAGCCTGTTTAAGTAGCTTTCAT
>WSZQ02077067.1:43629-54957 GCA_019419845.2 Weissflogia rhopalogaster
GATTGGTAATTTGTGTATATATAATGTTGTAGAATTGCAATTATGTAATCTTTATAGTTTTCCAGAACATCGCAAAACTGTCGACTGTAATATTTTAGGATTATTATGATAATTAAAATTACGTATTTTCACATAATTTGTTAAAGGAACGATAGGTCACAATAGATTTTGCAAAAGATACTTTTATAGTGAAATATTTTGAAAACCACTACTTCAAAATTCATGAAATTTTCAAGCGAGATTAATAATTAGTGAGAAATGAATTCTGTAGAATTACAAGTATATACATTTTATACTTTTCTAGAAAATATCAAAAATTTGAAATGTTAAAATTTTGAAGAACAAAATGTTTGAACATGTTTAAAATTGAATTACTCATTGGACAATAAAAATAAAATAAGAAGTTTAAAAAATTTGGCAAGCCACTTAAATTCCTAATAATATGACATATACTTTGTTATTTTAAGATCGTAATTTTCATAGGTAGATACAGTTAAACAAGGTAAACCATGTTTTAACAATTTTCAAATTTATTTTTCACACTCCTTACATTGTGAATTAAACAAAATCACCATCTGTATTGCTAAAACTTACAATTTTATTCTTTAAATATACATTTTTAAGAATTTTCAAACTAAAAATAATAAATATATACAAAAATACCTAACTATAACTTTAAAAATCAGACATGAAGAGAAAAAGTTATAAAATAATACAAATTTTCATCTTTTTGTTCACATGAGCAGGTGGAAAACGTTGCCCAGTTAAAGAAGTCAAGTGGTATTAAGAAATCCTTCTGAAGAGCCTCCCAAAAAGAGGTAAAAAATCTCGAAAACTACCTGATTGCACGACCCTTGTCTGCGATATACGAAGCAATCTAGCGCGTTCCGATTCGATTCGTGTCGTTCGTAATCAACCACTGGCACTGCTACACATACACATCGAAGAAATGGACATCGTTATACATGTACTCTCTTTTATATATAGACAGATTACACTCAACGCACTCTACACTTCTACAAACAGCCACACATACTTCAAAAAATGTATAGATATATAGAAAGAGGAACAGCAAAATGTTGGACGGGCATACAGAACACAATAACTTCGGATGCTGCGTCCTTTTGGCGCGCGCGTTTTTTATGCCCGAGAATATCGCAGGATGTGAGTATGAAAGGGACGACGTGCAACATCATCACATTTAGCAACGAACTATCAGGTACAACAGGAAATCGAATGCTCCCGGTCACCGTGTGTTGCTTTACGACTGATTCTTTACCTTTTGTTTACCTGCAACAGCAGCATATATCTTCAATAAATTGGATTTCAGCAATGCTTCGTTCTTTTTTTTCGTTAATGTAATATTGCAGGTAAATAATTTGGATGAAATTGTAAAATACGGGAGGTATTCTTGATAGAATAAAAGTTAAAAATGTTCAATTTTAAGAAATCCGGCAAAAATTGTTCAAAATTGTTTTCAGGATCTAAAATATAAGTAAAAAACCTTTTCCAAAATTTTCTTCACTAATAGAAAGAAGATAACACGTACATTCAGTAGCTGCTCACAGTGACTGAATTTTCATACCGGAACTAAATTTATTGGCATATAATTGTAAGCAATCCCTGGATTTTCTTGAAATCGTTCATAAAATGCGTTTAGGAAAGGGGCTCTTTTCTCCTAAACGCACGAAGATTTCCCAAGTTTTTCATCACTTTTCTTCAGAAAGAAGAAAAGGGGAGTTATCAGAGAAAGTTTATATTAATTTAATTAACTTTTCGAGAATAACTTTCATTAGCATTTAAATGTGATTAATTTCTCTCACATCCTTCAAAACACTTCACAGCAAAACGTCGTAGAAAATCACAATGTTCACCTAAACTATTTAAGATTTTCCAGTTTTTCTACACAAATAGAGAGAAAAAAAATATTTGCTTTCCAGGGAAATACATATTTATTAAATTTTCGTATGGGGAATAAGGTTTATTATCACTTGAATGACATCGATTTCTCTGCCTTTCTCCCTAAAATATTTCACAGAAAGCCATAATTTTCTCCTAAACAAATAAAGATTTTCCAATTATTTTTCACTAACAGAAAGAAGGAAATGGGTATTTTCGGTAGCAGTAGATATTAGTCGAATTTTCAAAATAACTTTATGCGAATTTAAATGTGAACAATTTCTGTTATCTTCTGTAAAGCACTATACAAAATCACATCTTGGGAAATCTCGATTTTCTCCAAACTGACTGAATATTTACCAAGTTTCTATTCACTAATAGCTAGAAAATAATAAGTACATTCAGAAGCAGTATATATTAGTTCAATTTTCATACTGAAAATAACTTGTATTCGAATTTAAATCAGGTCAATTTCTGTGAAGTGTTTTGCAGAGATCATCACTAAATCAATTGGAAATTCTTTAATTTTCTATGCAATTAATAAGCATTTTTAAAGTTTTTCTTGACTACTTAGAAGAAGGAAAAATGTAATTTTAGCAGTAGTTTACATTGATTGAATTATCTTGTGGGAAATAACTTTATACCCATTTAAATGTGATCTATTTTTTGCCATATTCTTCTAGCCACTTCAAAAATATTTCTTGGAAAACATTAATATTAAATATTAATTATCTCCTAAACAAATTAAGATTTTCCAGGTTTTCCTTCACTTATAGGAAGAATAAATCGGACACTTTCGGAAGCAGTATATGTTCATCATACTTATATGCTAGAAATTACTTTTAATTCGGATTTTAATGTGATCCATTTCTGTTAATCTCTTTATGTGTAGTGCACAAAATACGTCTTGGAAAATCGCAGTTTTCTCCGAAAGTAATGAATATAGTTGAAGTTTATTTTCACTAATAGAAAGAATAAAATATGAACTTTCAGAATTCACATATACTCATCCAGTTATATCGAAAAATAACTTGTTTAGCCACGTATGAATAACATAATTCCAAATCTGAAATATTTGATGTTCTGCGATTTTATTATCAAAATTCAAATAAATAAATGAACTAAAACACCGTGTGCTCCCTTGGAAGTATTACCATCTCATATTTTGGCTTAAGATACATTTCCTGCTGGAATATAAACATATAAAACATGGTAATTCTCTCCTATATGAATTTTATCAAATCAACGGATATGACCAAGCATAACCACCCAACAAATGAATAAACCCATTGTTTAATCCCGCCTAATTGAGCACGCAACGTAAAATAATCAAGAAAACACACCCAGCACCTGCCTTTTATATCATTTGCTAAAACTGCAACAAAGAATTACATTTATTGCTAGTTTTCTGCGTATTTCGGTGTATCAGCCGTGGGCTTACTGATTATCCACGTGCCAGCAGACGCTGACAGCGCATAATCTCTTTATGATTATTAATTTTTCATTACGGCATGCCTCTCAACAACGCGCTGCAAATGGCAAACAAGGTTTCGCACTTTCTAAGCCTTAACGACGCCACAGAACCCTACAGGGTGTTTAAGCTTTTGAAAATCATGTTACACAGAAAACGTGTTGGCAATTTATATTTATTTGCGTGTTTAATGCTGTTATTATCGAGTTAATCGTTGAACTTAGGTTTGATGTATGACCACAAGGGAAATTCAAGGGAAAAGGGGGATTTGTATTTTAAGATGGTAACCTTTTTAACTTATTGTATGCTGTGCATGGCATAAATGTAAATTCGGCACGTATATTATGTTGAAATAGGGTGGTTGGTGTATTATTAATTTTCATTAGTCATAGAGGTAGACTTAGTAATGCTCAAACGAATATTATATTTAATATTATGCCTACAATTGTTTGTCGGATGCTATTAAAATCTTGTTACCATTATTGTTGTTGATGTTGTTCATTTTTATGTAATGTTATAATTGTTCTAAAAATGGTTTAGCGGACGATGAAATGAGACTGGAGGAGACTGAATGAAATTCACGAGTTATTTGTCGTATAAATTTTGGATAAACGTTGTTGTATTCAGCAACTCTTGTCCTATGAGGAGTGTAAATATGAGAATGTGACTACATTTTGAAATGCCGGAATTTTTAAGTGTGTAGGACTTAATTTACATGACGGTATATTAGCGAATAAGCAACTTGGATTATCCAGTGGATTATCCTGCGACATAATTCTGATATCCATATATAATTAACATCATTTAATTAAGTAACTCCTGTTGTATAAGGTGTTCAAATATAAGAACTGCCCGAAATTTTGAAATTTATAGAATTTACAATTTTACACAATTATTGATAATGGGTTAACTTGTGACGTAATCGTGATATCAATTTGGAATAAAAGTAATTAGATTAAGGAATTCTTATTCTCTAAGGTACGTAAATATAATAATGTACCGGCATTTAGAAATGCTATAAATGTTCAATTTTGTAGGACTTAAATACCATGTTTATAGGCGAATAACCAATTTTTCAAAATTTTCGATAGTGATTTCACCTGTATATATTTCACCTGATATATATTTGATGTCATTTTGGAATTAACGGCATTAGATTAAGCAACTATTCTTGTATAGAGGCCATAAATTTCAAAGTATTCCCGAATTCACAAATGGCAGAAATTTTTAAATTTGTAGGACATAATATATATGTCGGTTTATGGGCGAATTATTGAAAAAAATATTTAAAAGTTTCGAAAGGGGCAAAGTTGTTACGTAATTGTGATTCAAATTTGAAATTAAGGTCATTAGATTAAACAACTATTCTTCTATAAAGGGAATGAATATGAAAATATATCGGAATTTACAAATGCCAAACATTTTCAAATTTGTAGGACGTAATATACGTTTATATGGCGCTTTTTGGGCGAATCAGCAATTACTGAAAAGTTTCGAAAGTGGCTAAGCTGTGACGTAAATTTGATACAAATTTAGAGTTAACGTTATTAGATTAAGCAACCCTTCTTCTATAAGTGGCATGATTATAAAAAATATACCAAAATTTCAAAATGCCAGAAATGTTCAAATTTGTAGGACGTAATTTATATGACGCTTTATTGGCAAATCAGCAATTATTGAAAAGTTTCGAAAGTGGCTAAGTTGTGACGTAATTGTTGTACAAATTTGGAATAAACATCATTAGATTAAGCAACTCTTCTTCTATTACGGGTATGAATATGAAAATATACTAGAACTTGTAAATGCCAGAACTTTTCAAATTTGTAGGACGTAATTTACATGGCGGTATATGGACGAATCTGTAACTTTTCAAAATTTTATAAATCATATAAAACTACTCAGAAATAGAGAAAAGTGAAGAATATAAACAAATAAAACGAAGAAATGACTGAAATAAACTAATAATTAACACATAAATCAATTACTAATCATTGATCATCAACTATTAATAAATCTACAGCAATATTACACACCAATAAAAAAACATTCATCGAAATAAATATGAACAAAAATATAGAAAATCATACAAATTATAGAAATAAAGGTCACATCCCCACAATCTAAAGGTCCAAACCCTAAGGGTGCACATATATTAAGGAAAATAAATACGTAATATGTGTCTTTAACTCCCCAATCCCTAGTTATTAGCTTAGAAGGGTAGCCATGTTGATTTATAACCTCCGAAAGTCCATATCCATAAAAAAATCTTCCCCGTAAGGTGTATCTAATTGCCTTGCGGTGTGGCCCCTGAAAATATGAATAAAAGCAAAGGAAACCTTCATTTTGTCTGCCACTAGTTCATTTTTTTTCTCCTCGGTGATTTAACGCCGCTGTTTTTTGTGCGTTTCGACGATATTCTCGCCTCTACTTGGATATAACTGAGGTGAAAATATCATCGAAATCAGATGGGGAAGCCGCCACAATCTGCACCGATCCGAATTTAATTGAATACGAATCCGAAGACGACAGCGGTGAAATTTACGAATGAAAACAAATTCGGTGAAAACAGGTCTTGGGTTCGCGTGTTGCACAAGAGATGCAGTAATCATGCGGCAAGGTGCAAGCCCTCCACCTCCTTGTTCCTCTACCTGAAGACCCCGAGGAACAGTCGACGCGTACGGTGTGGGAAAGGAAGTGATTTTTGTGTTCCACCTGTCGCTCGTACTGGTTTTTCCATTCGAGCGGCCACTCTACACACGCATTTATGACTTTATACTCGTACTGCGGCGTACGTATACTCGCACTAACCTCACTTTCGACATGCGAACACAAAAGGAAATTAAAGATGAGGGCCGGCCTGAATACAAACATAATTGTACGAGGGGGTCAGAAATATGACAGGTTTTCTTTGGAAAGTTTTTTAAATTTAATTGACTTCATTCATAATATTTTTAAAAATATGTTTATTATAAAGTTGATTTGACAGTTTGAGAGCAAATTGTATCAAATATGACAAGCAGTAATTAAATGATTCATGTTATCATTTTTTAAGTGATAACTTCTTATTGGAGGGAAAACGGCTTCGTTACGTTAATTGAGGTTTACCTAAAACCACATAAAAATCAAGATTTACAACCAATAATAGTCCTAATATTATTCAACTGTGAATGTGAAGGAATCAACATGTGTGACTATAGAAACATCTCTTAAAATTGCAAAGAGATCGGCCATCTTGGACTGTTTGATCAATAAATAGAGTTCACTATAAGTCCTCGTTATATATAAGTGTCGGGCATATTTGAAGTTGCAGATGACGTCAATATAATGAGCCGCTCGCCGCGATAAGCTCAAAATACTTCTAAGAAAATAAACGAACAGGCTAGATCGATGTGTCTTCATATAAATATCAATAAGACCAAACTTCTACAACGGCCTCGGGAATTCACAGCAATACATAACATAACAGATGGAATAGAACAAGTCATAAAGTTCTGATTCCAGGGTATCATAGAGAATGAGAAACATAGAGAATGACGGTTTCGAGGATCTGGAAATAAAAGGGCGAATAATGAGCACCAACAAAGCATGCCACTCGATGATGCATATATTCCTCTCAAATCAGACTCATAAATTCACCAAGGTCACGATTTACAAAACAGTAATTAGACCCATTCTCACCTACGGCTGCGAGACCTGGACACTATCCCAAAATAATGAGTCAAAGTTAGACATCTTTGAGCGGATCTTATGAGACGCATCTTAGATCCAGTAATAGAAGACAACACCTACAGATTAAAGTACAACAATGAAGTTACAAGGACACCCAACTACAACTATTGCCTAAATTTGTAAAAAATTCAAAAACTAATTGTAAGATGGGCTGGACACATGGAACATGAGCGAGGACCAGATACCTCGAAATGTTCTATGCTGTCAGATGGAAAAGAACAAGAGGAAGACCAAGAAAACGGTGAAGTATTCAGCTATTGTTTCGAGTTTAAACCAATTCCACAAGATTTCTAATTGTGTAACATTACTTTCATCTAAAGCAATTGCATTCAAGTCGATTACTCGATTACCCGATTTTTAATTGAATTTCGACTTATTGTCAGAGGAGACCTTGGCAAAACTTTATAATCTGCTCTTTTCCTTTAAGTTCAGCAATACAAATACAATACATCAATACAGTATTTGATGAAATCCTAAAAAGCTCATAAACAAACATATGGTTGCCAAAAAGTAGTGTGTTTCCAAACAAACTGCGAAGCACCTAGGGTTCTGTGGAGAGGCGCGGCAATTTACAATAATGGCTAGAGCAAGAAATTGAAGAGTAATATTTGTTTCAGATGAATCGAATCAGAACCACAAAATCTCTTCGAGCTAAATAATTTTTACCCAAATCGGTGTAATAAGTCCCAAAATAGCTCAAGAACATGTGGGATAATAGAATAGTAATTGAACGGCAATAAATGCTTCAGAGGTATCAGAACCACCAGAAGATGCTCGAAATGAATGTTTAGACTTAAGAAACTTTGGTAAGTCTCTAAATATATGAAACAAGAAATCACTGGGCAACAAAAACTTCACAGGACCAAAAATCGCCAAAAAATGTTCGAACTGGCTTAAGCTATGTCTAAATAAGTGCGATAAGTCCCTCCATACTTAGAACAAACATTGAAGAGCCATACATGTTTCGGAAGAATAAGAAACACCACGAAATGTCACTCGATCTGGATGATCTTCATACCTAAGGTTTAATACTTTCCTCAAATGCTAGAACATGAAAGTTAAGGCTCTCAGAGGAATCAGGTCCACCATAAAATTCTCGTGCTTCCTTTTTTATTTCTAAAACTCTGCGTTAATTCTCTCATTGGCTGAAAAAAGTAAATATGTCTCCTTGAAATTTACTGAACACCTGTATTGTGATGTCATTATATTTTCCCGAAAACTGAAAGGCCCAAAGAAAATATTTTTAAACAGGGAGTCCGCCAAAAAAGTGTATTATAGAAAAGAAAGCGCTGCTATACAAAGTTTGGGAATCTGTGGTGTAGACAAACACTGCATAAACCTATGTCTCTAAACTTATCTCTAGAAACTAAAAAAATAAAAATACAAATTACACCCAGATTATGTCTTTCCTCTCTTCGTCAGGAAAACCAAGAAAAAATACTCCTTTCCGATGAAAACATTGAAAATTAACCTGTAAAGAAGACAAATTGCAAATGTGTTAAACTGATCCGCATGCATGATGTGCTCCCGTGGGTGCTATTAACATTCGCAGAGGTATTAAATTATAGGCACCAGTATTTTTTGTGCGTCTCTTTCACTGCCTACTTGCGACGATTTTTGCTCTTTTTCAATACGAAAAAAATAACAACAACACCGTCGTCTTTTACAGCGTCGTCGCGCCCCACTTTGCAACTTTTTGGTGGCGCGGCTTCTTCGCTTTATTTTTATTTCGGTAATCATATATCGTCCAGCAGCAGGAGCAGCAGCGGTTGGAAGCTCGTAAAAGACGCGGCCGTATTATTACCACCGACCCCGAGAGAAAACTGCTTGTTACTTGTCCACATGCACACCAAAGAAGTTGCACGGCGACGAACTTGATTCCATCGGATAGCCCTCATGTCTGGGGCGTTTAATAACGGCGATTAGATCATTAAAACTTAAAACTTGGTTGTCTGCAGCCAAAGTAGTGTAGTTCAGAATAGCAAACTTTACGATTTTCGCTATTTGCTACTAGAAATAACTTTGTGAATGGTGGGTAAACACTAAAACCTCGAAAACGTTGTTTTTTCCCCTACGTTTTGGCATTTAAGTATAGTTTTAGCCTGTAGTTTCCAATGATGATAGATATCATTTTATAGGCAATTAAGCGGGCTTTAATTTTATATTAACATAGCAAAATACAAAATTCAATACTTGGTTTATTTTTGTTTAATTTTTCGCTGACGCTATCGATGAGACCATGGATTCTATCATTTTATAGACTATTAAAAAGGTTATAATTTCATGTTATTTTTATTAAAATTGACGATAATGTCATAAAGATATATTCGTTTAAAGTTGTTAATTGAATAAAAATACACAAATTCTTAATTTCGTTGTAACATTTCTTTCATGCTATATATTTTTTTGGGATGACATTATGTTATAGTAAATGAAATTGGCTTTATAATATTATGTTAATATTTTTAAAATTACTTGTATTACACAAGCATTTAAACTCGCGAACTCTGCGTTAAAATGTTCGTTCCAAAGTGAAAAATACAACACTTGGTTTATTTTCGTTTAAACCTTCGTTTAAACCAACCTGTACATTTTTCTGCAAATCGCAATTTTATAGGCTATTAAATTGGCGATAATTTGAAGTTAATTTTTTTAAAATTGGTGATAATATTCTAAAGATGCAAGCGGTTAAAGTTGTTAATTGTTTAAAAAGTACAAGAGTTCTTTAATTGCATGTAACTTCTGTTTCGTCCTGTAACTTTTTTTAGGGATGAAATTGTTTTATAGTGATGAATGTGGTTTTAATTTTATGCAAATTTTATTAAAACTGGTGTTAATATGGTAAAGATACGAGCGTTTAAAGTAGTTGACTCTGTGTTAAATTGTTCGTTGCAAAGTGAGAAACACAATATTTGCTTTATTTTCGTTTAATGTTTCCGCTACCCTGTATATTTTTCCGTGAGAGAGATCATTTTTAGGTTATTAAATTTTAATTTGTAAATTGTTAAAAAAAAGACAAAATTTGTTTATTTCCATGTAACTTCTGTTTAGTTTCGTAGATTTTTTCAGGAATGATATTTTATTTTCTATGAAACTGGCTTTAATTTTATATTAATATCATTAAAATTGGTGTTATACTTGTAAGCATGTAGATTTTTTCATGGATGAAACTATTTTGTAGCCAGTTAAACTGGCATTAATTTCGTGTTCACTACAAAAAAATGGCGATAATGACATAAAAATTCAAGGGTTTAAATTGAATTCTTCGTGAAACCCTTCATGTAAATCTGAAAAATACAATTTTTGATTTATTTCTGTTTAATTTTTAATACACCTGATGGATTTTACCAAGGATAGGATCAATTTATAAATATTTAAAGTGCCATTAATTTCACGCCATTTTTAATAAAATTAGTAATATTAGAGAATAGATACAAACGATTAAACTTGCAAAGTTCCAGAAATATTTCAAGAATATATCATAAAATTTAATTTCACTATAAAACATTTTCAAAAACCTTCATTTTTAATTGTTTCTTAAATGTTTGTTCTCAACTTGCTTGGAATAAACGAAAAAAAATCTTACAAAATTAAGGAAGTACACACCCAATTCTTTATAGTCTTGTATCCTTGAACACAGATAACAATCAGCACTGTACTTACCTAGAATCAATAAATTGAACACTAGAACGCTGAGAATTATAGCCAAACTTGCGTCTTGTTAGCAACAACAAAAAATCGATGTTCAACAAACACAATTTCACAGTTATCTGATTGTAGATTGTCACCTAGTCACAGAAAAACAACGCCTCTAAACAGTTTCGTCAGTAAGAGGAGAAAATGAACTGATTTTATCGCCAAAACAAATTTATCGATCTTGGGTTGAAGCATAATAAGCAGCGATTGTAAGAAAATAATAAAAAAACACTGGACAAAAGCTGAGTAGGCATTATTTAATTCCTTGGGAATTTTGGTGACAAACCAGGTATGTGAGAAGATGAGATGAGAATCTTGGTTATAAAATAATTGGGTAACTTAAATTATCATAAATTAGGTTTATTTACTGTTTTTTGGGTTAATTACTGTAATTTATGAATTAAAGATTCATAAATTTTAAGAATGTCTCGAGTAAAATATTTTAAAATCTTCTAAGAACGAGAAAATTATGTGACATGTTATGGTTTTGCAATATCTAGCAAAGTTGAGACGATTAACGACGATTTTCAAGT
>WSZQ02077090.1:0-14455 GCA_019419845.2 Weissflogia rhopalogaster
TCTACTTGTGTGATAAATAAACTATTCTTCATTCCTAAACAATTGCATCATCATTCCGCAATCAACGGCACACCGTATCCACAAGTCGTTTACGGCTAAAATCAATGCTTAATGCGAGATGGAAACCTCTTCTACTTAAGATGAAGTATTTGCAGTAAACCATCAGGGTGTAACGGATGGAAGAAAATTTAGATGAGGAAGATGAGTACTGATGGAGTTAATTGATGCACCCACTCAAATGCATTCCTTATATCAAATAAGGAAAACGAATGCGTGCCAAATCCCGATTTACAAGATGTAAAAAATGGTCTAAATTTAGCTAAAAAATTAGGACTTGATTTCATTCAAACAGATCCTTCAACGGTACGCAGCGCAAAGTTTAAAAGGGACTTAAGAAATTACTCAGCTTCCTATTGCATCCCAATTCAACAACAATAATTTATCCTGTTTCTTAATAAATAAATATAACGCGACACGAATGATATGATTTGTACTAACTCTGAGTTTCTTATAACGCAGTATTCATACAACGCGGTAGACGTTTCCATACAACACGGTACGAATTGGCCTGGTTTGTACGGTTACATCAGCGAGTTCTTATAGCGCGTTTTTTAAGAAGGTTAATTGTATAAATATTTCCTTCTGTTTTTGCGTTAAACAGGTTCCGCGCGCAACAGATGATTTTACATTGCATAAGCCACGTCAATCAACCGACCTGGAAAATTTTCCGTTTTAGACAGGATTACTTATGTGGCGGTCCATGCCACACATTAACATGTATTAGATTTTGTATTTCTTCAAGGTCTTCTCCACTGTCTATTCTCTCAATTTCAACTCTGCAAAACTTCCAAACCTACACATCTGTTTCTACTCTTTGCATGCATTCCAAGCGCAGGTATATCTTTCTCTTCCACCCTCCGCTCTTTCTCTTACTTATACTATCGCTCATTCTTTAATGCACCCTCGAGGTTTCTATATTTCTTTACTTCGGGGACTTAGTTTTCTGCTATGGAACGCGCAACATAATATATCAATTCGTCATTCCTAAACATTAAGTGACCATTACGCAGATTTTTAAGTATTGGCAATTAATGATTAGTCTGATAAACTAGCTCAGACAGGGGCAAAAACCAAGTTCGTGGGACCAGAATCCTTTTGAGAATTCACCATTGATGTATGGAAGAGAGAGATTCATCTATGAGAAGAGGTAATAAGACAAAATACTCCCGGCATGACAAAAAAAGCAGACAAAACGTCTACTAATTAAAAACAATATTGCGATTGTCTTGAATAAGTTTTAACCTTTGAGCAATTAGATATTAAGCTACCGTTGGCTACAGTTAGCTAAATTTGCTACAAATGACTTGGATGGAAGCCGTGGAAGAGGGATGCAAAATATTCGTTTAATTTTTCTTGAGATACTTACGCTCTTGTATCCGCTGAGCTCCTGGCAAACGATCAAGATTATGTATAGGTGTTCTACAGTAACTCTTTCTATTGAGGCTATTCCTCTCCGGACAGCAGATTCTCGGACTAGGCTGGCAATCTCTGTCCGTCTCACACTCCCGAACGTCAAATAACTCGGCTAGTGGCTCCGCTGGACAGTGGCGTTCGACGAGGCCGAAGAGGGCTGCTGCCAATTGCTAAATATTCTAATTACGTTGCACTGGTTTGTGGCGTCGTCTACTTACGTGCATGGCTGACTTCCGTTTTGGGAGGTGCAACTCCTTGTAGACATACATTCTTACAGCATAACAAACCACGTCCGAAAACTTTGCAATCCCTCTGATGCGAACATGGAAGACTAAAGAAGGGAATCCGAACATTTCCACTGGGGCAAACTAAAGCTGGACCACTCTTGGTTGTTGATTGGGGTTGGAGTGTTGTCGCAATTGTCACTATTGGTTTTGTAGTAGTATATGATGGAGTTATAATCGCTAACCCGCTTGTTACAGGTTCAATAACTTCATTTGATAATTCTGAAACGATTGCAACAGATAAGAAATTTTCTTAAGATATTATAGGTAAGTTAGCTACTTGCTGATCTAGTCGGTATTGGTTGTGGGGTAGTTGTTTTCTCAATGACTGGCATAAGGACTCCCCGTATGCAACGATCTTTGCAACAAGCTAGATTCGTACCGAAAACCCGGCAATCTTTTTCGTGGTTGCACGGAAGACTGAAGATTGGTATACGAATTGGCTCCGGAGGACATTGTAGTGTCTTGTAAGGTACTTTGGTTGGAGGTTTGACTGTGGTCTCTGCGCTTCTGGTTGGTTTCCCAACTATTATTTCTCTTACATTTACTGAAAATAGAATGTGATTTAAGGGAATTAAACTTATAATTTTATAAGTAAGAAGTAAATAATAGTTTATTAATATTATTAGTAAATTTGTTTGAAAAAAAATCGTTGAGCGGATACAAGACATCATCATTGTTTTAAATCCCTAAGTGGTGGTTTTGATATTACATTTTGAATGGACACTGTGATTATAGCTGACTTGTTTTCTTGGTAATACATGTTAATTCAATAACCATTGCGAAATATAATACATTATCTTCTTATTTAAATAAATATATCTCATATGTAATGTGTTATTAGGGATTCTTGATAGACTTTGGGTCTTAAGTTTTAGGAGTCTATATAGTATTTTGGGAGCAATTTGTTTGTTAAGGGAGGCAATTTCTTGGACCCAAAATATTACTCTTGAAATTAGGGGCATAAAAGGCATAATAGGGGCATAATAATTTTAGAAATACAAAGGTACAGGGCACAAATAAATTGGAAAAGAGTAGTGTACACGTGTATTGCTTACCGGGCTATCGATAATCACAATAATAATAAAATTAACGTGGTTAAACATAATATCTATTAAAAAAATTATGACGAGGCCTTTATAAACCTTAATAAACCCGACGACTGAATCAATTTGGCACTTTTATTACAGAATAAGGAGTTACCAGTTCGAAGGAATTTTCATTTCCTCTTAAGACGCGCTTAGAGACTTCTTCTGGGATTTGAACCCTCAAACCTGCGAATGGCGGCAGGAGCATCAAGTTCCTGCATCACCCAGGGAGCCCAGTATATTTCGCATGGATTTATCTCCAAAACAATAAATTACATAATAACTGTGCATGCTAAAAAATTAGAAACTTGAATATTGTCATAAATGCAATTTTGTTCGGGTGGAATATTTTAAAGAAATACTTATATAAAGATATGCTGGGCCTCGAAAGATCCACCCCCAGGTATATTGTAATGCAAGAGATAGGGAGAATGTCTGTTAAATGGGAGTCGGTTAGCAGGGTTGTAAGGTTTGAGGAGAGAGTGAGTAGAATGGAAAGTGGAAGATTGGTGAAGGATATATGGGAATGGTGTGCTAGCAGAGGGGTGAGTGGGTGGAGGGTGGACAGAAGGAAGGAGTATGAGCATGTTGGTTTGTCGGAATTAGCGGTAGAGGAAATATTGCGGGAAGAGGGACCGTTAGAATAGATGGTGCGTGAAAGGGGACGAGAGGTGGAAGAACAGGTGCGCCAGGAGAATATAAGTAACAGCTCGTATAACCCCGCCTACAGACTAATACAGGTCATTGGGCAGAAGCCAAAATATATCACTAAGCAAAGAATGAGCGCCGACGACAAACGGATTATGGCCAGGTCAAGGTGTGGGAATGAGGAATAAGGAAGAAAGGTGTGGATGGGGAACGAATATATGGAATGTGTGTTATGTCGTGGTGGGGTGGATACCTGGGAGCACCTGTGTGTCTGCGAATGGGTGTATGGTTTGGGATGTAAGAGGGGGAAGGTAAGGGAGTGGTTGGTAGAGGGAGGGGAGAGTGTCACAATACTGAGACAAATTGTGAAGGAGAAATGGAAACGGAGAAGAGGGATGACCAAATAGAGAGGGTGGGATGAAATACCAAGTTTGTATTTTTATTTGTTATTTTGTTTGTAATTGTTTTATGTTATATTTATTAAGAGTGTTGATGTTAATTAAGTAAAAAAGGATATTATATAATGGGAATGTATGAAAATATAGGGAACAGAATGCCAATAAATATATCTAGCTATCTACTTATATAACTGATATAACAAATGTGATTAAATTGACCTTCAAACCTCAATAGATCTTCATGCAATTATTTAAATTTAATTATTGCATTTCTCCGTAAATTGGAATATAATCATAATTAAATTTCAACACGTGGCATACGTCGTATCATAAAAAAATGCCAGATTGCTACATAGCAAAAAAAGCCTCTGTTTACATCATAATAAAGATTCAACATTGTAAAACGGCATAATCCACTTTCGCCCGTAAATTGCCAAATTTACTTGAGATGTTGCCTTCTATAGAAACTTAAACGAAGAATTCGTCGAATTTACACAAAATATAGTAATGTTTTCTGTTTATATTCATGTTAATGTTCGTACATTCACCATCATACGCTGAGAAGAAAATAATTATAGAATTATACCATTAATAAGCAAATTGCAACATTTTTGGAAACCGCTCTCATGACCATGAATTGCCAATGGATAATCAGCAGTAAAGCTACCTGTACAGCACAGTAAGACTTGAAAGGAAAAGTAAACTAAATACACCTTGCCTGTTACTTTCATTTACTAGTTTTTATATGTTCTCAATCTCGATATATACAAACACGTGACTAATGATTTAAAATTATAAATTTGAATAAAACTAGGTGTATAACACGTTATATAATCAATTTGTCCATTGCTGGCGTATTTCCAAATCTTTCAAAATGTCTTTGTTATTTTAATAATTGTTAATTTGAAATATGCACTTAATTAACAGAATAATTAGTCCGCAATGCGTTTTAAAATTTTATTCTTTTATTTGGAGTAAATATGACCGTCAATTTGTTTAACTAATCTATATATTTTAACCAAAGTGGGTTTAACCTTAACATTACGTGATGTTGTGGTAGGTTATCTAACTAACTGATAACCAGTTTTATTAGATTTTAACCTTATTATTTTGTCGGCTACTCATATATTTAAGGTGGGAAACTTTACTTTGATTGTCAAAAATACATGATTGTCATAATTCTTTTCTCAGGAATAATAACTCAAAACACTCTCAAATTGTTATAACAATTTAATACATAATTAATAAGAGTCGCGTGATTTTAAGATAAAAATGGATGACATTTTAATATAGCATTGTTTATTCAGATATTCAGTACTCATATAAAATACTAAAAACTTTTATACAACGAAGATAACAAAATACATGAGCATACAAGAATTCTAATACGAATTCGCAAAGAACCTACCAAGATCAGTCGCAATTAATACGGTTAAACAAATAATAAGTAAAGATAATGAGTACAATACAATGTTAATAGACTTCCAGAGAGTTTTAACAACAAATACGTACAACACGTAATCAATAGTAAGTTCACGAAACGGAGTATTAGAGCTATTTATAACTAAAAATGGAATACGATAAGGAGACATTCTATCAGCAACAATATTCAATCTAGTTCTAGACCTCATATATAGAAACACAAACAAAAAACGTATAGTCAGAAGGATGGGTATCCAAATAATCGAGTACACAAATGATTTGAAAAATCACGAAGGAAATGATAAAAGATATTAAGGAAAGTGAAATGGTAGGCCCGAAATTGAACACAAAAAAGACAGAATTGATGACATCAACAAACATGCCGAAGAGAAAGAGTTAAAAATCGGGGAAGATAGTTGAAAATTACAGATACCTAGTATCTGTTATCTTAAATAACTAAGAAAATAGCATATTATGTAAACAAAAAAAAATACTGGACAATAAACAATTATGCAAAACACAAAAATACCTACAATATGTGAGAGACAAATAATAAGAAATATATTTGGAGGAGTAAGGAACTTTTGGGCACGAAGGAACTAAATCATTGACAAACAAAGAAATAGGAGGGAAATTGCTAAACAAATTTTAAACCGGACCCCAAAATTAAAGAGAAGACTAGAGAGACCAAGGAATTGACCGTAAGATGAGACAACAGGTAGAGATAAAGTAACACAAGACTGGAGAAAGCGGAAACTAACAACGCGCTAAATTTGAACACACAAAAAGCTAAAACACGGGACTAATCCACCTAAAATGGATTTATATATATATATATATATATATATATATAGAACTAATTGTAAGTTCTTTTCAAACCTCTGAAATTCTGTACTGAATTGGGACAACCGTATATAAATTAATTATATCGACCAGTTTTCTCTTGCTTTTTTGCATTAAATAATAATAATAACATATGTACAACACCGCTTTATGACCTATTGGTTAGCAATTGTTTAAGAATATTTCAATACATCGGACCCTCTTATTGTTAGTTTCAAATGTAATCAGAGAAAAATAACTGAAATTGATAAGTATTCATATTCTCTTAGGCTTGTGAGCCCAGAATTGCATTAATTCGTCAATTTAAAGGTTTTATTTTCTTAAATAATATTTTAATTGCTAACATGTGGTAAAATTACAAATATATGTCGAAATGACACAGCTTACTGCAATTACAGAATTTCCTATTGCCAATTAAATATATCTTTCGATATAATCCAAATAAATTGGTACAAAACTTTAGCTTACCATGTTCTTGGGAACTTTTCAACAACGTAAACTTTTCCTGTGCTAAAGACACATTAACTACGAAGACTACTAAAACTAAACTCCACTTATTCGCACCGTACATGTTAAATATTATCTGTCGCTGTTTAACTAATAGAAGAACACAAATCAAAATCACAAGAAACAGCTAGTTGCATGTTTATATTCATACTGAGCTGTAATCTTGCGAGTCAACTATACAAAACCCTTCTCTCACTTTGCATTTGCCGTCGCTCGCAATCTGCACACCACTTTCCAAATTGCACACCGCACAAATGGTGGTACTCCCACTTTGCGGTTGATTATTTAATCATACCCAAAGTAAAACACCGTCTTCGCTTTAATTACTCAAAGCGACAATGTGCCAATGAAGAATAGAATCAAACGGAAAGACAATTGTAAATGATATTTTTATTTTTTTGTTCCTTGCATTTTGCACATAATGACAATGCAGAAACCAGATATTTTTGCATTTATCTCTTAAGCAAGTAGTTGTATTTCTGACTTTGATTAATTAGTGGTTAACTTAAAGAGAAAAAGACAATAGATGACAGTTACTACTAAACGATTTTAATCATTTAAGACCATGGAATTTCCTCCGACTGAAACGCAACTTTCTCCAGTTCTTTCTCGTTCCATACGATTACATAATTCGGCAACTGTTGAGAATTGCTATTAAATAGTTTCAAATTTAAAAATAAATGTATACTGCATTCGGAAATATCGGCTGGGGAATATGTAAATTTCAGAGCATAATAGAATCATGTGGTTATGTCGTTTACATCATACGTTCAAATTTCATATAAAATTGTAGTTTATATCTTGTTTTCTTCATTCTACAATGTTGTTCCTGATTTCTAGAAACATAAATGTTGAATAATTTTGTGTTTTAACATCTTGTTTTATGATATGATGTAGATCACTTGGGAAATCTTGCGCTTTTCGAGTATTCCAATTTTTATTGTTGCAGAATAATGTAAAATTTAACGGATTTTAAGAAAAGACATGTTCATTTTCGTTATGGATTATGGTTACTATAAAAAAATCAACTAAAACTTCTTAGTCCAGCCAAGTGGCGCAGTGGTGTGGTCTATGGCTACTGACCACGAGGTCCCGGGTTCGATTCTCGGTGGGGATGCATATTAATGTGATTAATGTGACTAATGTGACTAATTACGTTGAACAAGAATTGAATAGAGCTAATGACCATAGCAGTCTATGCTCGGTAAATCAAACAAAAAAACTTCGTATATCAATAATATAGTCACATAAAATGGCCTGAGGAGATTAAGAAACATCTCAAGAAACATGTTGACATACCAAACAATAAAACTCCACCATGCCATGGCACCCAACATCATTTTACTGAACCTTTAAATAACAGAAGGGTGGTCAGGGCTTCCTGGAGGAATCCAGTATAAACTAAGGGGAAATCAGGGCACTTCCGACTGATGTATGCAACTTGCAATATGACGACATCTGTTTTGGAACAAGAGTAGCTCACGTCGGACGTCAATGCTGTTGGAGGCCGTGGTCCATAGTCTCCTACTCGAAGAAGATAAGAGACGCGTTGTTGCCGCTTCTGTCTGCTACCCTGGTACTACTCTGACAGTCCACCACCTGAGGAGACCATACGCAGACTTGAATATATCACCAGTCAAACGCTGAAGGAAAAGGCTTCGATATAAGAGTTCATAAAAATTCACAGTACCTCGCCCAATAAGCTTGCCCAGAATGTCCTGAACATCATCATCAGCTAGTGCCCTAAGTGGGGTCTAATGTTAACCTTAAATTGTATGGGTACCGTTCACCAGGAAGCAGAAATTGGCACTCCCGCCATTCTTAGGCAATAATTTGTGTTGTATGGAGGTCAAATATATGGAGGTAATCATCGATAAGAACCTCTCATGGAATAATTGCACGGACTTCAAGAGGGCTACCCAATGCAAGGTACATCCAGACTGGAACAATTACCATAGATGTGACCAAATTGGCCTTCACCTACGAATAGATAGTCAAGAGGACATCACCGGGTTAAAAGCAGAGTACGTCAAATCCTCTTAAGAAGAAAGACATACAGACTGTCGTTATTGTGTCCTCAGTTCACTACCCCATTAAGTAAAGCCTAAAAAAATTGGAATTCACATGCAATCTACGTGATGTGCGAATGCAATGAACTGACTCACATTCGCCGGGTCATCCTAGGAGAAGGAAAGCGAATCACCCTAGAATTAAAAAGTCGTCTCCTTAGGAATGTTCTAGTTCCGAACATACTAGACCAGTATTCCACGGATGGTGATCGAAATGTATAACGAAACTTGATAGCTGTAAAACTATAAAGCTGTAAAGTATAAAACTGTAAACATTTTGTGCGCCTAGCGGACAGGGTGTTTTTGGTAACGCGTACAGAAAAGCATGCAACTTTTGCCGGGAGACGTATAAGGAGGGCTGGAATGCCATTCGAAAAGTATAACTAAGCAGGACAATAGCAGTAAAAAAGGTGATAAGTTGCAGTGGCAATATAACATGGTATAATTTTCGTTTATGGCGCTTACCTCTTCTCAGGAGGTTTAGAAATTGCGTCAACAAATTTTTAATTTTCTGTGAAAACTGTTTTGATAAGCTAATAAATGTGTTTGAATATAGTATTGTTTTGTATTGAATTTGAATTTTGTATTTGTTGCCGTTTGTGTTGTTAAGACACTCCTGAAGACTACAATGGCATTCTGGGCATGTCGGAAAATGTTTGGAAATAATTGGGGACTGCAACCGCATATGATATTCTGGTTGTATGGCTTGGCGATAGCTCCAATTATTACTTATGCCAGGGTAATATGGTGGCGGAAAACGAAGAGAGTAGAGCAGAGTAACTTGGAACTGCAAAAATGTTCTCAAGAAATTGGGGCGAAGCAATAAACTTACAATACAGTGGGTGTATTGCAGGCAATACTAAGGCGGATATTCTAGCCAATAAGGCAGCGGAAACCACCATCCATGGCCCTGAACCAACATGTGCATCGTGCTAGTCACGAGACCGCCTGGAGAGACAAAGAAGGTCCTAGGCAGACGAAGAGGCTGCTAAATGTATCACACAATAGAGCCTAAGAAATTATAAAGCTGAAAAAAACGATATTAAGCTACTTGTTACCTTACTGACAGGTAATGCCGAGGTCTTGTACCACCTAGGGAAAGGTGACCTCACAAGCAGCAGACTATATAAGTCGGAGGTGGAAACAACCGGGCACCTACTCTGCACTTGTGCATCCCTAGCACCGGAAAGACTTTCCTTTGCTAGGCAGCGAGTTAGGTAAGTTTTGCTGAATTCAAAGGGAAGTCGATCAAGGAGATTCTAGCCTTTTCTAAGGTGATCTCCGTTATTGACCCATAGTCCATGCATAATAGATCTAAGCTGGTCGCACTGCTAGTGGTGTTGACCGCCCAGGATTAATGAAAAAAAAAGGTCGCGGTGCAAGATCTCATCTAAATGCCAGGAAACATCATTGGCGAAAATCTTATTTGGGTGAATTTAATCATAAGGTATGGCATGGCGTTAACCGTTATATTTTCTTACAAAAACTGATAATTTAAAATGTATATCATTACAAAAAGCATACAATTGATAAGAACAATATTAAAAATACACTTTCTTTTAAATAATTAACAAAAATATATTAATATATTATGTAGGTATATAAAATCTATGTGCGAAATATGAAATATTTTCAACAATCAAATAAATAGCTTCGTTTCACTGAGTTAATAACAATACAATTAGATATTTAATTACAAAAAAAAGTTGAAAGATGTTTTAGAAATCATGGAAAAGCACTCTTCTACTACCTTCCAGTTTCACATTTACACGTTATCGAAGTAAATATGTTAGGAATGCTACAGAATTTTTGCAATTTTAAGATTTAAATAAGTAATAATTAATTATTGCACGTTACGCTCGATGAACAGTAGTATATTTTAGTATAGTAATAACATGATGAAAAGAATTTAAGAAAAAATTTAATTGCGTTTGGATGAATTTATCAAATATTTGCAACAATGTGTAAGGAGATGCTTTTCGCCGTTGTTATCATGAATCGACGCCATTTCTCGGGTATACACATCGAGCCCGTATTGTCCTTCTTCTGGGAAAGTGATATTAAAAGTGACAATGTCGTCGGTGATAATATGACTAACGTATTTAGAGAGACGCTTCTCTTCAATGCCATTCTTGTGAAGTGTCGCCATGAAGTCTGTTAACGGTCGGGACATACGGAATTGGGTTTCGAGCTCTCTTCCAGCAAACACCAAAGCTTCCTATAATGTTATATATTAGAAAATGTGATATATATGGAGAGTTTAAATATATACTTGATGTGTAATTGGAACGAGTCCGAAAAGACGCGTTGCTTTCGTTGGTCCCCATTCCCCACTGGCGCAATCCGGAAGCGGTACCATCACGGTTTGCAATTCATCGCAGCAAATTTTGAATTTGCACACGCTCTTAAATTTCATCGGTTCCCCCGTAAGGTACTCCTTCGGTGTCACAGCGTTAGCGAAGATATCTAGTAGGAATGCACCACTACAGGGTGCATGTACACGGAAGGCGACCATGTTGCCCACTACAGACTGAAAAAAATACCACATTTCAATGTAAAAATGGCCCAAGAAATAGATCATCTTTACAAACCTGCATAACAAATCGTTTCAAAGACACTCCTTCGAAACTGTCTCCATCACTATCATAAAACTTTAAATTATAGTGAAAGATTAAAGTCCCTTGCATATGATTAGGCATTGCTATTCGTACGGTTGCTGCCCCTGTGGAGTCTGTGAACATTACTGCCTTCGTATTTTTATCAGAAAAGTATAGGCCATATCTAAAGAAAAGGGATCGTACGAAGGGCAACTCTTCGAATTCCTGCAATGTAATTGGTTGTTTCAGTAGCTGCCAGTCGGACTGAAGTGGGAAAAACTCATAGATGAATTCCTTAGGATCAGTTAGGAAATAGTGGTCGTCGTATTCATATCTATAATGGAACATAATAATAATGTAACGCAAAGGATATGATAAAACAGATGAACTGTGGAAGACAATTTAATATTACCGTAAACTATCTGATTTAGCTTTATTGCCCGCTTTGGGGGCTTCCTTCGCATTGACTAAATGTCTAGCACCCCAATTACATTGCACGAAACGCCATGCACCAGCGACGTAAACTGCGTTCCATGAGTTACGGAAGCGATTATCTTCGAAACGCACACCTGGTTGATAACCGGCTGATTTTGAGTAACCCTTGATGACTACACAGTGCAAACCGGCGTAACTGAAAAGTTACACATGTATAACATATGTGTTAATTTGCGTAAAAGATAATTATAGTGAAATGGATATAGTGAGATTATAGGAGTCAAAAAATAAAATCAGCTTAAATTTAAGGAGAGAAGAATTACCTGCATAAACGTTTAAAAAGAACATGGTAACTCTCCGTCCCGTTTTTAATTCCCCGCAGCAATCCCATTGGCGAATCACCACGTAAATTATCATCAAACGACATCGTATTCAAGTTTTTCACTGTGATCCATCTAAAAATAGTACGTGCCTTTTCAATATCCGATCCACATCGACCGACCAATTGGCGAACGAGATCTGTAAATGATTTTTGGTCTTCTTGTGCCACCTAAAATACAATTCCGAATTTAATTATTTCTTTGTATATCATAATCAAATTGTACTTCTTATTATTGTTTAGTTAAAGTAAGTTTAGATAAGTAAGAAGACAACCTTTGAAGTAGTAGGCATATAACTATCAAACACTTACCGAAATAGCAATTTGATCAACATTAGCAAATTCAATAGGATCACTATAGATCTGAAATTTAGACAAGGCAGGTGGTGCTGGAAGTGGCGCGTTGCTGGGATATGGTATCACTTCCTCAACATTGTCCTCCATATAGATCGATTCGGCCATCATATATTCACTGCGTTTCTCATTAATTAATTCCATCATTTCATGACTCTGTTTCTCCACGAGTGCTGCAGTGGCTGCCCTGTAATGCGATTCGTCGAAATAATACATATTTTCTATTTTAATATGCGAAAAATGCGCGTGAAATTATTTCGTGCAGACTTTACATAGGAAAACATAAGGGAAAGTTGTTTGATCAATATGGTCTGAATAAACATACCTTTCATTCTCGAGCATTTTCCGCGTTAGCGATTCCTTTTTCTTATCACGTCGCAGCGTCATGTTCTTCTCCAGCGCATCTTTTTCCTGCTGATGGCGCAGCGTTAGAACGTTCTGATCATCACGTTTGCGTTTTAATTGCATCTCGCGTTCGAAACGATTTGTCAGACGTTGCAGTTCTCGTTCCCATTCATCCTAAAAATGAAATGGTATGTCTCACAATAGATCTTCAACTATATAAAATTTCTGCTAATTATACATTTAGATTAATTAAAAGTATGTTAATTGTACACGTCAATTAGTATTTATAGGCAACTCCCCTTTTAATTGTATCGTAGAAAAATCATTAATGTCTACATAAAATTTTCTTTCTACAAAAAAATAGATAGTTTGAACGTTTTCTTGTACGTTACACTCTGCTTGCTATTTAGTTCTACGTTAGTTCATTAACAGTTAACACTTAAATTTACTTAGAAGACGGAATACATTTACATAAATTAAATATGCAGTTATCGTTAATTTTTAATTAGAAATGGTTTATTATAGTTTGGAATTTTAATAATTGTTGATTACCTTAATGTAATCTTTTCCGAATAATAATAAATATATTTTTATACATACTGTGTTCTTTACAAACAAACAAAACAATTAAATGAATTTATAAAAATTAAACAGAAGTAGCTAATTTACAATGTTATAGTAATGGTGTTAATAATGGTCAGAGGGTGAGAAAATGTTTTACCTTAAGGAAGATTTGGGTTGGGAAATCGTATACAGACATTGCGATTGCGAAGTTTTGTCTTTTACTTTTGAAGGGGAATATAGCGCATTTCTTATAAAGCAATGTATTCGGGGGATTGTGTACCGGATTTGTAATGCCAAACTTAGGTTAGGTTAGGTGTAAGGTCTAAGCGCTGTTCTGCAAATTGTTTTATAGATTTTTGTTGCAGTCTTTGTCGAGTCCCCGTTATTTGAAAAAGTTAAACTTCGGAAATTTTTAGCTCCGGCTATAGTTTATGCCTTAATGACTTAAGCATGTTATCCGAATTAAAGTTTGGAGTCGAATACTATACGTAAGTAGTTTATAAAAGGAGACGAAGTAAAGAGCCGTTTATTCTAATATTAGATGAAAATTTTATATATCAATGGGGAAAACGGGGGGAGGAACCCTGGGAGACACCTTGAGATGGAGTAAATCAATGAGATAAAGTTTTCTTAACTATTATTTATTTAAAAATAAATGAATGTGTAAGTTGAATTAGATAAGTGGGAATAGTTAGCAAGGATTTCTTATAGAATTTCCTATGTGCCATACGGAATAAATTGATCTTTTCCGTTTTTTAAGCGTGTATTCTACCGAATGTAACTTAACGGGGAAAAATCTACTTTTTGTGAATTAGTTTCGCAAAAATGACCGAAACGGGAACACGTGGCAATTCGTCAAAAATCATGTGAAAATAGGTACTCTAATCTAGTCTTTGTCACAGCCGATTTACTTAAACGGTTTTCAAGGCATATTCGTTTTCATTATTCATAAAACACATAAATTAACAATCGAAAAAAGCATATACCAAAACTAAATAATAGTGTATGCAATAACAACAAATAACTTCAAGTTCCTCGGTTGAATGGTT